>JAFMOC010000214.1:0-300000 GCA_019802505.1 Corydoras sp. C115 | reverse complement strand
AATCTCTAGTGCTGAGAGGAGAACATGCTTGTTACTACTGTACTTTATGTAAATAATATTATATATTGCACTTCTCCGGGTTTTCTCCCACAGTCCAAAAACATGGATCAAGTCAATTGAATTCTCCAAATTGCCCCATATAGAGTGTGTCTGTGTGAGTGACTGTGTGCCCAGTGATAGATTGGTGTCCTGTCCTGGGTGTATCTGCCCAGCGCCCAAGACATTCTCCCCTGGATTGGCACCCCCCCCCCCCCCCCGTGACCCTCATAAGGGATAAAGCGGAAGATAATGGATGGATATTGCACTTCTGCTTGGATGCCTCTCATTGACGCTGTACCTGTACTCTGCACAGTGACAATAAAGTTGAGTCTAATCTAATCTAATCTAATCTAATCTAATCTAATCTAATCTAATCTAATCTAATTTAATTTAATCATTGATGCCAATGAGCAGAATTACAGATCCGTCAGAATCAACCTTTAGAATGATCAGATTATTAGAAGGTGGAATTAGTGTCCGGTGTTTTAATCTGTGGGATGACAATTCAGCGAGTGGCTTAGTGGTTAGCATGTTCTCCTCTCAGCGCTGGGGATCCAGGTTCGAAACCCAAGCTGTGTGGAAGTTCCATGTTCTCTCCATGTCCGCATGGGTTTCCTCCAGGTTCTCCGGTTTCCTCCCACAGTTTAAAGCCATGGAATCAAGGTCAATTGGATGCTTTAATTTACCCCATGTAGTGTGTCTGTTTATGTGAGTGAATTTACCCAGCGATAGATGGGCTCTCTGTCCTGGGTGTATCTGCCAGCTCCCAAAACGTTCTCTCATGGATGGGCATGGGGAACCCCCTCCCCCCCATGACCCTAGCAGAGGGATAAGCAGAAGAGAACGAATGTTTGAGCCAGTAAACTGTACATGTTCTGTTTCATCTGTTCCATATTACATAACTTCATCCATCCATCCATTTTCTTCCACTTTATCCTCTATTAGGGTCACGGGGGGTTCCCCATGCCCAGGGGAGAACGTTTCGGGCGCTGGGCAGATACACCCAGGACAGGACGCCAATCTATCACTGGGCACACACTCACACACACAAACACACTCTATATGGGGCAATTTGGAGAACTCAATTGACTTGATCCATGTTTTTGGACTGTGGGAGGAAACCGGAGAACCCGGAGGAGTTCCACGTGGACACGGGGAAAACAGGGAAACTCCACCCAGATAGGGATTCGAACCGGGAATCCCTAGTGCTGAGAGGAGAACATGCTAACCACTAAGCCACCGTGCTGCACCTGACATAACTTTAATCTAAATCATCATATATTGTGTGTAAATTAAACCTCTGTTTCTATTTAGAGAGCACAAGGGTTCTCGATTTAAAAAAGAATTGATTACACAGCTTGCCCCGCCTACTTGATTGAATGAACTCATTTTATAATGATTCAGCAATAAAAACACTTCGGTTTAGAGGCACACACCCACTCGTACACTCACTAACCCTTATTTATTTACACACCTGTACATGCACCCTTACACACTCCCACACACACACACACACACACACACACATACACACATTAACATAATCCTTCACACCAGTGGTATAGTGATGAGCTTAGAGCTCATTTCTTCACTGATTATTGACTCACTGATTCATACACATGACTCAATCTGTTTTTCTGTTGACTAACTCTTGATTTGCTCTTGCTTTCTGTAAACCTGCTATAAAATAATAAATAACAACGGGGCTCAGAAATCAGTAGACTGAAATTCTTGACCACTGCTGGCAGCATTAGATGTTATAATTAGAACTCTTCCATCCCTTTGTGCTTTTTGTTTAATACATTTTGACTACATCTTGTGGGGCGGCACGGTGGATTTGTGGTTAGCATGTTCTCCTCTCAGCGCTAGGGATTCCCGGCTCGAATCCCAATCTGGGTGGAGTTTCCATGTTCTCCCCGTGTCCGCGTGGGTTTCCTCCGGGATCTCTGGTTTCCTCCCACACTCTAAAAAACATGGATTCAATGTAGATTGAATGCTTCAAATTGCCCCATATAGAGTGTGTTTGTGGGTGTGTGTCTGTGTGAATGAGTGTGTGCCCAGCTATAGATTGGTGTCCTGTCCTGGGTGTATCTGCCCGGCGCCGAAACGTTCTCCTTTGGATGACCCCCCCCCCCCCCCCCCCATAATGAATAGGGGGATGGACTACAGCTTGCTCACGAGCGCCGCTCTAATGATCCATCCATCCATCCATTACCTTCCTGGGTCGCTGGGGGGGTTCCCCATGCCCATCCAGGGGAGAACGTTTCGGGCGCTGGGCAGATACACCCAGGACAGGACACCAATCTATCACTGGGCACACACTCACTCACACAAACACACACTATATGGGGCAATTTGGAGAATTCATTTGACTTGATCCATGTTTTTGGACTGTGGGAGGAAATTGGCTTTGAATCCCAATCTAGGTGGAGTTTCCATGTTCTCCTTGTGTCTGTGTGGGTTTCCTCCGGATTCTCCGGTTTCCTCCCACAGTCCAAAAACATGGATTCAAGCTAAATTGAATGTTGCCCATATAGTGTTTGTGTGAGTGATTGGTGCCCTGTCTGAAACGTTCTCACTGGATGGGAATAGGGAAGCCCAACCCTCCCCATGACCCTAGTAAAGGATTAAGGAATGAATGAATGAATTTATCTTGTCGTTATTTCTTAAAATAAAAAATAAAAGTTTATGAAAACATTTATCTCAGTTAGAAATCTATTTAGGCACGGTGGCTTAGTGTTTAGCACGTTCGCCTCTCAGCGCTAGGGATTCCCGGTTCGAATCCCCATCTGGGTGGAGTTTCCATGTTCTCCCCGTGTCTGCGTGGGTTTCCTCCGGGTTCTCCGGTTTCCTCCCACAGTCCAAAAACATGGATCAAGTCAATTGAATTCTCAAAAAATTGCCCCATATAGAGTGTGTCTGTGTGAGTGAGTGTGTGCTGCCCAGTGATAGATTGGTGTCCTGTCCTGGGTCTATCTGCCCAGCGCCCGAAACGTTCTCCCCTGGATGGGCATGGGGAAATAATGAATGAATGAATGAAAGAAATCTATTTAAGTTTTTTAAAAAGGGTTTGTTACAATTTTTTTTTATTTCCTGATTTGCTAAGACGTTTTTACAGTGTGTATATTCATTTTACCATAAGGTTTCAGGCTTATAAAAAAAAAATATAGCATTTTGTGGAACATAGGTGTTAAACCCATGGGTCATATCCAGTCCGTAATACAAATATATCCAGCTTGTGAGATCATTTTTTCTATTATTATTGTTATTGTTGTTATTAATGGCCCAGCGATGTTTTTTATACCGTGCTCATATTTGAAATTTGTATGATTTTCAATATTTGAAGATATTTAAAGTTACCCAATCATTTTTATTTCATTTCTTCAGGTTTTTATTTCTGGGTGGCACGGTGGCTTAGTGGTTAGCATGTTCTGTCCAAAAACTTGGATTCAAGGTAAATTAAATGCTCTAAATTGCCCCATATACGGTGTGAGTGTGTGTGTGAGTTAGATTGGTGCTCTGTCCTGGGTGTATCTGCCCAATGCCTGAAATGTTCTCCCCTGGAGGCATGGGGAACCCCCCCCCCCCAACGACCCTAGTAGAGATTTAAAAGTAAGATTATGAATCAATAAATAATAATAATAACAATAATAATAATAATAATAGGGTGGCACGGTGGCTTAGTGGTTAGCATGTTCTCCTCTCAGCACTAGGGATTCCCGGTTCGAATCCCCATCTGGGTGGAGTTTCCATGTTCTCCCCGTGTCCGCGTGGGTTCCCTCCGGGTTCTCCGGTTTCCTCTCACAGTCCAAAATCATGGATCAAGTCAACTGAGTTCTCCAAATTGCCCCATATAGAGTGTCTGTATGTGTGTGTGTGTCTGTGTGAGTGAGTGTGTGCCCAGCGATAGATTGTCGCACTGTCCTGGGTGTATCTGCCGAGCGCCCGAAACGTTCTCCCCTGGATGAGCATGGGGACCGCCCCCCCCCCCCCCCGCGACCCTAGTGGTGGATAAAGCAGAAGATAATGGATGGATGGATAGTAATAATAATAATGACAACAATGGGAAAATTAGGGGGTTTAGTAATTAGCATGTTCTCCTCTCAGCACAGGGAATCCAGGTTCAAATCCCAATCTGGGTGGTGATTCCATGTCCATGTTCCCCGTTTCCATATGGATTTCCTCTGGGTTCTCTGGTTTTCTCCCACATTCCAAAAACATGGATTCAATGTAAATTGAATGCTGTAAATTGCCCCATATAGAGTGTCTGTATGTGTGTGTGTGTCTGTGTGAGTGAGTGTGTGCCCAGCGATAGATTGTCGCACTGTCCTGGGTGTATCTGCCGAGCGCCCGAAACGTTCTCCCCTGGATGAGCATGGGGACCGCCCCCCCCCCCCCGCGACCCTAGTGGTGGATAAAGCAGAAGATAATGGATGGATGGATAGTAATAATAATAATGACAACAATGGGAAAATTAGGGGGTTTAGTGATTAGCATGTTCTCCTCTCAGCACAGGGAATCCAGGTTCAAATCCCAATCTGGGTGGTGATTCCATGTCCATGTTCCCCGTTTCCATATGGATTTCCTCTGGGTTCTCTGGTTTTCTCCCACAGTCCAAAAACATGGATTCAATGTAAATTGAATGCTGTAAATTGCCCCATACAGAGTGTGTTTGTGTGAGTGAGTGTGTCTGTGCAAGTGAGTGTGCCCTGTACTAGATTGGTGTCCCGTCCTGGGTGTATCTGTTCAGTATGTGTGTCTGTGTGTCTGGTTAAAAGTTTGAAAATGCTATTTCCCCCACTTCCCGTTACCGGTTAAGCTAAAACTTGGCATAATTGTTCATTGTTGTTGACAACACATGAATCAATTTTTAAAAATGACTAATAAATGAACTAATTAGTGGTAATTAATTAATGTAGTTTTCTTTGGATAAATTGCCCATTTTCTAATATATTTTTACTTCACAAGCAGAATTAATTTAGGATAAAATAATTTATATAATTTATATATATTATATATAATTTATATATATATTATATATATATATATATAGTCACAGTCAAGCCCAAAATTATTCATACCCCTGGCAAATTTTGACTTAAATTTACTTTTATTCAACCAGCTATTTTATTTTTGACCGGAAATGACAGGAATCTCCCAGGAGATAATATGGTGATGTACAAGAGTCAACTTGAAAGTATTATTAAAAAAAAAAAAAAAAAAAAAAAAAAAATATATATATATATATATATATATATATATATATATATATATATATTCATTCATTATCTCCCGCTTTATCCTCTATTAGGGTCGCGGTGGGGTTCCCCATGCCCATCCAGGGGAGAACGTCATGGTCGCTGGGCAGATACACCCAGGACAGGGCGCCAATCCATCGCTGGGCACACACTCACTCACACACACACACTCTATATGGGGCAATTTTTTTTTTTGAGAATTCAATTATATATATATAAAAAATATATAAATATATATAAATATATATATAAGTGTTTTCAGTTGTTTCTTAAAGATGCCAGGTGACACCTTCCAGACAGATTTGGGAAGATGGTTAATAGAGTGAGAATTAGCACCACAGTGAGGTGGAATCGCCTCAATATTCAAAGTATTAAAAGCTTTTGGAATGAAAGACAGTCAGGAGAACAGTTCTGGTGTTCTGCGATGGGAAACTGACAGTTCTTCTAAACTGTAATGGAGTAACTGTCAGTGGTTCCTGTTCCTGATCTTTATCAGGTGAGCACATCCCGGATCTGTGCCTCTGCTCATGAGAACGGTTCTCGCGTTCTACTCAGAGACGTGTTGAAGTAAGCAAATGAAAAAAAAAGAAAAAAAAAACCCTGCCCAGGTGAAAGCAGGATGTGGACCATAAACGAGACGACACACACACACACACACACACACACACACACACACACACACACACACACACACACACACACACACACACATGGTTTCTGAGCGTATCACGTCCTGTTCTGTCTGAAACGTGCTATTTAAAGCTAAATTTGGATTATGAGTGAGGTGAAGAGGAATTACATTCATTCATGGCGGTCCTGAATGTTTTTATTTATTGAGCGCTGAAAGTTCATCAAGGTTCAGCAGAGCCATCGTGTGGTGTATCACCGTCACTGCACTCCAGACCTTCATTACATACAATTCAGTTTATCAATTATTTATTCCGGGTGGCTTAGTGGTTAGCACGTTCGCCTCTCAGCGCTAGGGATCCCCGGTTCGAATCCCAATCTGGGTGGAGTTTCCATGTTCTCCCCGTGTCCGCGTGGGTTTCCTCCGGGTTCTCCGGTTTCCTCCGACAGTCCAAAAACATGGATCAAGTGTATTGAATTCTCCAAATTGCCCCATATAGAGTGTGTCTGTGTGAGTGAGTGTGTGCCCAGTGATGGATTGGCGCCCTGTCCTGGGTGTATCTGCCCAGCGCCTGAAACGTTCTCCCCTGGATGGGCATGGAGAACCCCACTAGAGCGACCCTACTAGAGGATAAAGCGGGAGATAATGAATGAATGAATTATTTATTCCATTCATCCATTTGCTGCCGCTTATCCTCTACTAGGATAAGGGGGTGTTCCTCATGCTGGGCAGATGCACCCAGGACAGGGCGCCAATCTATCGCTGGGCATATACTCACACACACAGACATACACAAACACACTCTATATGGGGCAATTTATAGCAGCCAATTTACTTGAATCCATGTTTTTGGACTGGGGTAGGAAACCGGAGAACCCGGAGGAAACCCACCAGGAACCAGGAATCCCTAGTGCTGAGAGGAGAACATGCTAACCACTAAGCCATAAATTAGTGTGTAATAACCAATTATAATAATAACCAATTATAATAATAACCTATAATAATAACCAATTATTATTATTATTATTATTATTATTTATTTATTATTTATTGATTCATTATCTTTCGTTTGATTCTCCTACTAGGGTTGTGTGTGTGTGTGTGTGTGTGGGGGGGGGGGGTTCCACATGCCCATCCAGGGGAGAACGTTTCTGGCGCTGGGCAGATACACCCAGGACAGGATGCCAATCTATCACTGGACACACACTTACACAAACACACTCTATATGGGGCAATTTAGAACATATAGTCTACCTTGAATCCATGTTTTTGGACTGTGGGAGGGATCCCATGCAGATATGGGGAGATTAGTTTATCAATCTTTAATTACAAAAGTTTAATTACATTACAAACTCATCTAAATCTCACATTATTACTAATGTCCCAATAATCATTGTTACAAACCATTGAAATGTTAATGTTTGAATCAGACTGTTATATTCATTCATTTATTTAGTCAATGTAATCATTCCTTTATCCTCTACTAGGGTTGTGGTGGCGGGGGGGGGGGGGTCCCTATGCTCATCCAGAGGAGAACGTTTCAGGCGCTGGGGAAATACACCAAGCACAGGGTGCCAATCTATCGCTAAGCACACTCACTCACACACACACACACACACAAATACTTACAGTATTCTGTACCTTGAATCCATATTTTTGGACTGTGGGAGGAACCCGGAGAACCCAGAAGACACCCACGCAGAAAGTCCACTTGGATTGGAATTCGAACCTGGATCCCAGTGCTGAGAGGGGATTGGCCACCATGATTCATTTATTAATATTTAATTCCAAAAGTGATCATTATGAACTCAACTAAATATTACAAACTGACGGCTGTTACGTTCATTCATTATCTTCAGCTTAATCCTCTACTAAACCGTGGAATATGATAAATAAATTAAAAAGAAATTGGGAATCGTGAAGCCATTTCATCACATACAAACATGCACATTTTAATGCACCACTGATTGTTTATTGTGAATTGAATATTGTTGTCTATATACAACTAAAAGCAATTTAATTAATGCATGCAATAATAAAAGTTGCTTTCTACTTATTGGGTGTGTGTGTGTGTGCGCACGTTTGTGTGTTAAGGATATGAATCAAGAATTGCATCCTGGATTTGTGGCTAAGTGAGTTGACACACCCAGAGAATCCTTTAGGCTACACAGCAGAGTCATAACTGCTGCTGCATCGCTTACAAACAAAGAGGAACAAGCTTCAGTAACTGGGAGTGAACCTGTGAGTTTAATGAACACTGCACTATAAACCATCTCTAATCACTACACAGACATGAGCACATGAGTTAAACTTTAACATTAACTGTACATGACATTTATTCATTTAGTAGATGCTTTTTATTATTATTACCACCCCTATATTAGCTTCTTTTTGTCTGTGTGTCTGGTAAAACGTTTGCAAATGCTATTTCATGTTATCCGATTAAGCTGAAACCTTGGACAATTGTTCAACACATGAATCAATTAATTAACTTATTATTAATTAATTCATTCATTCATTATCTTCCGCTTTATCCTATATTAGGGTCATGGGGGGGGGGGTTCACCATGCCCATCCAGGGGAGAGCGTTTTGGGCGCCAGCAGATACACCCAGGACAGGACACAAATCTATCACTGGGAACACACTCACTCACACACACACTCCATATGGGGCAATTTGGAGAACTCAATTGACTTGTTTCATGTTTTTGGACTGTGGGAGGAAACCGGAGAACCCGGAGGAAACCCACGTGGACATGGGGAGAACATGGAAACTCCACCCAGATGGGGATTCGAACCGGGAATCCCTAGTGCTGAGAGGAGAACATGCTAACCACTAAGCCACCGTGCCGCCCCATTAATTTATTAGTGGTAATTAATTCATTTTGGTTTCTACTAAATTTTATACCTCACAAGCAGAATTATCCATCCATCCATTATCTTCCGCTTTATCCTCTATTAGGGTCGTGGGGGGGGGGTTCCCCATGCCCATCCAGGGGAGAACGTTCCGGGTCACTGGGCAGATACACCCAGAACAGGGTGCCAACCTATCGCTGGGCACACTCACTCACTCACACATACACTCTCTATATGGGGCAATTTGGAGAATTCAATGGACCTTGGGCCATTTTTTTAGACTGTGGGAGGAAACCGGAGAACCCGGAGGAAACCCACGCGGACACGGGGAGAACATGGATACTCCACACAGATGGGGATTCAAACTGGGAATCCCTAGTGCTGAGAGGAGAACATGCTAACCACTAAGCCACCGTGCCGCCCCATTAATTTATTAGTGGTAATTAATTCATTTTGGTTTCTACTAAATTTTATACCTCACAAGCAGAATTATCCATCCATCCATTATCTTCCGCTTTATCCTCTATTAGGGTCGTGGGGGGATGGGGGGGGGTTCCCCATGCCCATCCAGGGGAGAACTTTTCGGGCGCTGGGCAGATACACCCAGGACAGGGCGCCAACCTATCGCTGGGCACACTCACTCACTCACTCACACATACACACTCTATATGGGGCAATTTGGAGAATTCAATGGACCTTGGGCCATGTTTTTAGACTGTGGGAGGAAACCGGAGAACCCGGAGGAAACCCACGCGGACACGGGGAGAACATGGATACTCCACACAGATGGGGATTCAAACCGGGAATCCCTAGTGCTGAGAGGAGAACATGCTAACCACTAAGCCACCGTGCTGCCTGTGTGAAAAAAAACGACCAAAAATATGTATTTATAAACAAAGCATCATGTCGAAGTGCTGGGTCAGGTCACAGGACTTTATTCACATCACAGGCCACACTCTCACTGGCCAGGCTGTGTTGGAAATAACTCCTCATATGCCGGAACCATGCTTGGCATGCATCCACACCTATGTCCTTACATGGCAAGAGATGTTCCCTGGTGAAGGGTTGCCGCTCATGAACCTTACAACCTGAATCTTCTCATGTTGGGCTGAACTCAAAGTCCAGGTTCCCTTAAAGTCCATCCATGAACAAGAACGTGGTCAATGATGGTTGCCCGTATTTCATCTGAAACTATCATTTTTCGTCTCGTCCCTCCTCTTCCTCCTCTTCCTCTTCTTCTATCTCTAATCTTTACTCTGCCTCTGACTCTATCGTTAGTGAAATTTCTATGACCGGACCTGGTTTTACTGCCTTATATTGGTTTCTTAACATCATTTGTCACATGTGTGATCAATTTTGTGTTGTTGTGTTTAAATTGTGACACCAGTGCTTTATTTGGGTTTCCCTTTTGCTGTGTTTTATTGGGTGAAAATGCGTTTGCAAACTATATCTTAATAGGTGAAATCTGCTTAAGGTTTAGGCCAAAAGGGTGAACCTATTGTAACTGACTAGGTAAAATATGCTTATGGTTCTCCCTAGGGGTGAGCTGCAATATTCGCTGATTCGACGATTCGATTCGGAGAACCGTAGTCGACTATGAACCTCATAGTCGAATGTACCATTTTGACCACTTGAGGGTGCCCATGGCTGCTGCTAAGCATTAGTTTTTACATGAAATGTCTTTGTTTTTGTTATATATATATATATAGCCTTTTGTCAAATAAAATCATCCTAATTTCTAGAAAAAAAAAGAAAAACAAAAAAAAAGGTTTTCTTTTGTTAGAAAAACAAGTAAAATATATTTTAAAAAAATCTTTTTTAAAAACCACGCTTATAGTGCCATCTTGTGGTGAAATTTTAACTGATTCGACTATCAGTCGACTATAGGGAAAATCTGACGAATCAGATTCGACTATGAAAATCCTTAGTTGAAGACACCCCTAGTTCTCCCAAATGGATGTCAATTTCAATAAATTGGTTTAGGCCAGGCGGCACAGTGGCTTAGCACATTCGCCTCTCAACGCTAGGGATTCCCGGTTCGAATCCCCATCTGGGTGGAGTTTCCATGTTCTCCCCGTGTCTGCGTGGGTTTACTCCGGGTTTCCTCCCACAGTCCAAAAACATGGATCAAGTCAATTGAGTTCTCCACATTGCCCCATATAAATTGTGTTTCTGTGAGTGAGTGTGTGCCCAGCGATAGATTGCCGCCCTGTCCTGGGTGTATCTGCCCAGCGCCCGAAACGTTCTTCCCTGGATGGGCATGGGGAACCCCCCGTGACCCTAATACAGGATAAAGTGGAAGATAATGGATGGATGGATGGTTTAGGCCACTGAGAATTAGTGTTTTAGCAATTGAGAAAAAACTTACTATCTTCATCAGTAAAGACAAGACAATCGACATATCCTCTGCTCTCTTAGTAAAATAATTCAATTTAAATGTATATTGTAATTATTTACAATATATGCTGCTGTATTTCAGAAAATAAAGGAGTCCCTATAGTTTCGACATGTGGCACGGTGGCTTAGTGTTTAGCATGTTCTCTTCTCAGCGCTGGAGATTCAGGTTTGAATCCCAATCTGGGTGGAGTTTCCATGTTCTCATTGTGTCTGCGTGGGTTCTCGCCAGGTTCTCCGGTCTCCTCCCCCAGTCCAAAAACATGGATTGAGGGTAAATTGAATGCTCTAAATTGCCCCATATAGTGTGTGTTTGTGTGTGTATGTCTATGTGAGTGTGACATTTATGTTTGACATTTATGACATTTAAGTTACATTTATGTATCCATTTATTATCTTCTGCTAAATAATTTACTAGAGTCGCAGGGGGGTTCCCCATGTCCAACCAGGAAAGAACCTCGTGATTAGCATGTTCGCCTCTCAACAATGGGGATTCAGGTTCGATTCCCATCTGTTTCCATGCCCCCGCACCACCCAATAAATAAATAATAATAGTAATGACAGCAACAATGAGGGGGCTTAGTGATTACGTTCTCTTCTCAGCGCTGGGGATCCAGGTTCGAATCCCAATTTGATTGGACTTTCCATGTTCTCCCCGTGGGTTTCCTCCAGGTTCTCTGGTTTCCTCCCACAGTGTAGAAACTTTAAGGATAGAATTCAAGGTAAATTAAATGCTCTAATTTGCCCCATATAGAGTGTTTTTTTTCTGTGTTTGTGAGTGTGTGCCCAGCGATAGATTGGTGCCCTGTCCTGGGTGTATCTGTCCAGCGCCGGGGAACCCCCCCACCCTCCCCACCCCACCCCCCGACCCTAGTAATGGATAAAGATAATGAATGAATTTATTTTAATACTAGGTTTTTGCGACACCTGGTGTCTGATTCGTGAATTGTTCATAACCCATTTAAACATATTAAATATAATATGTGAACCTTTATAACAGAAGTATTAAAACCTTTCAAATATCTAAAATTTAAACAACTGCACGTGACACCAATACCCAAAAAAACATAAATTATTTATGTATAATTTAATTACATTTTATTTGTCTCCTTCCTAACGAATGAGCACAAAGATATTTAAAAATGCAATGTAACTGTTGAAAAACAAAGCCACACGTCACTTTATAAACATATTTTTTATTGTGTTAAAGGAGATTTTTAAAAACTACATAATTTGATTTGTTGCCCTGCTTATAGGCTAAACACCATATATGGGCATACGAGGACTACAGAATGACGCACCACTTTTGCTATAATGAGTTAAAAGCTACTTTCTTAAACAAAACTCTAATTATGCCGGGACACGATATTGATATTTTAACTTTTTATGATTATTGTATTAATTAACGTTCTACATAAATGTAATAATTTGTGTAATACTTTCTTTTTTATCTGACCGTGCCTCTCCTAATGACGTCACTTCAGCTCGTCCTTTGCCATTGGTCAGCGCTGAACTCTGGTCACATGACTCGGCGGGGCTGCATTATAAACAAACTTCGGTGAATAAAGCGGAGAGATTCAGTGTGTGGCGGATTAAAGCCACTGATCCTGGACCTGTTTATTATCGTTTATCATCTAATAAAACGGTAAAAGAATTAATATCCTTTATTTCGCTCTCTTTTAGAACTGTTTACTGTAATGGAACCTCGAACAGCTGTGTTACAGCCATTTATGGTATTGTGTATATTTTTACCAGGTTCTGGAATTTTAAATGGTTAAAAAAAAGTTTAAAGATAAGATTTGATTATGAATTAATTTTCATTTGTGTTCTGACGTCACCACGGTCATCGTCGTAATGACGTCATAGTTTAAAGGTGACTTGGGCTCGGGTCTGTGTGTGGTGGCGGGGGATGAAGCACACTGTTTTGACCGCTTTATATTATATCCATCCATTATCTTCCACTTTATCCTCTATTAGGTTCGAGGGGGGGGGTTCCCCATGCCCATCCAGGGGAGAACGTTTCGGGCGCTGGGCAGATACACCCAGGACAGGACACCAATCCATCACTGGACACACACACTCACTCACACACTCTATATGGGGCAATTTGGAGCATTCAATTGACCTTGAACCATGTTTTGGACTGTGGGAGGAAACCGGAGAACCCGGAGGAAACCCATGTGGACACGGGGAGAACATGGAAACTCCACCCAGATTGGGATTTAAACCGGGAATCCCTAACGCTGAGGGGAGAACATGCTAATGCCCTACTTTATATTACATTTCGAACATTTCACTTTACCTTCATCAAGTTTAGTATTATTGTCTTATTTAAAACGTTCTCTTCTCAGCGCTGGGGATCCAGGTTCGAATCCCAATCTGGGTGGAGGTTTCATGTTCTCCCCTAAATCTCAGTTTCCTCCCACAATCCTAAAAAAATGGATTCAAGGTACATTGAATGCTCTAAATTGCCCAGAGATAGTGTGCGTGTGAGTAAATGTGTCCAACAATAGATTGGCGCCCTGTCCTAGGTGTATCTGCCAGCGCCTGAAACGTTCTCCCCTGGATGGGAGAACATCTCTCCCCCTGCACTCTAGAAGGATTAAGAGGAATATAATGAACGAACCTAAGATTGTGTATTTATGGAGGTTTTTTTATCAGCATAGAACAAACAATGGAAATTGTCGCTATACGCTGTACATGTTTGTTTAACAGATTTTCATTAATTAATTTAATTCATTATTGTTAATTTAATTCATTATCTTCCGCTTAATCCTCTACTAGGGTTGGGTGGGGTTCCTCATCCAGGGGCGAACGTTTCGGGTGCTGGGCAGATACACCCAGGACGGGGCGACAATCTATTGTTGGGCACACTCACTCATATGGGGCAATATAGAGCATTCAATTCACCTTATCCATATTTTTGGACTGTGGGGGGGAAACCGGAGAACCCGGATGAAACCTAAACAGACACGGGGAGAACATGGAAACTCCACCCAGATTGGGATTCGAACCTGGATCCCCAGCGCTGAGAGGAGAACATGCTAATCACTTAGCCACCGTGCCGCCCACTTTTCAACAGATTTAAACATTTCAATTATTATTTATTACAAGTTCAGTCATATCTTCAAGCACACTTTCACTGCTAGATGTTAGTTTAGAGTTTTTGTAGATGGATATAATTAATTGGATATAATTAATGAATTAATTGGATAAAGCAGCAGAAATAAAACACCAAAACATTTTTAAAAACTGATTTATGTTGCGGGAAGCACGGTGGTTTAGTGGTTAGCACGTTTGCCTCTCAGCACTAGGGATTCCCGGTTCGAATCCCCATCTGGGTGGAGTTTCCATGTTCTCCCCGTGTCTGCGTGGGTTTCCTCCGGGTTCTCCGGTTGGATTTGGATGGATTTGTTTCACTGCCGTGAGCGCCGTGTTGAATGTTCTCCAGAGACATATTAATTACATAATTACTGTTTATTTATGTTACTTCTGAATATCTTTGTAATGTATCGGCTTCGTCAGGCATGGTAATAAATCAGAAAGTGGGGTGTGTGTGTGTGTGTGTGTGTGTGTGTGTGTGTGTGTGTGTGTGTGTGTGTGTGTGTTACGGATCAATGCTGAAGAGCTGCTCGATGCACGCTTTAACCATTTTAAACATCATCAGTATTAAATCTGTAACCCAAAGCTACAAAATCATTAAGTGGATCCATCATGCTTTGGGCTTTGGGTTACAACCAGTGATAAATGAGTAAAAACTGGTACAATAAAATAAAAATATTTCATTAAATAACAGGTTGGGTGGGGGGTGGCACGGTGGCTAAGTAGTTGGCATGTTCTCCTCTCAACACAGTCCAAATACATGGATCAAGTCAATTGAGTTCTCCAAATTGTCCCATATAGAGTGTGTATGTGTGAGTGAGTGTGTGCCCAGCGATGGATTGGCGTCCTGTCCTGGGTGTATCTGCCCAGCGCCCGAAACGTTCTCCTCTGGATGGACATGGGGAACCCCCCCACGACCCTAATAGAGGATAAAGCGGAAGATAATGAATGAATGAACTTAACCTTGGGGCGGCACAGTGGCTTAGTGGTTGGCATGTTCTCCTCTTAGCACTAGGGATTCCCGGTTCGAATCCCAATCTGGTTGGAGTTTCCATGTTCTCCCCGTGTCTGCGTGGGTTTCCTCCGGGTTCTCCGGTTTCCTCCCACAGTCCAAAAACATGGATCAAGTCAATTGAATTGTCCAAAATTGCCCCTTATAGAGTGTGTATGTGTGAGTGAGTGTGTGCCCAGCGATGGATTGGCGCCCTGTCCCGGGTGTATCTGCCCAGCGCCCGAGACGTTCTCCCTGGATGGGCATGGGGAACCCCACCGTGACCCTAATAGAGGATAAAGCAGGAGATAATGAATGAATGACTTATGTTGCGTTCAATGATTATACACAGAGGAATTAGTCCTCCACATTTAAGTCATCCATGGCAGTGACACACACACATAGTGTATACACATTCTGAGGAAAGTGAACACATTTGCCTGGAGTGGTGGGCAGCCCTGTATACAGCACCTGTGGGGCAATTAGAGTTGATTTGCCCTGGGGCGCTTCTGCCGTGGTACTAGGTGCCTTCAGTTCACAAGGCTGGTTACTTAACCACAAGCCTATGACTGCCCTATTATTTATTAGCATTTATTACTCGTGTGTAATAAAGCCAGGACAATGTAAGAGGACATGATGTGTGTTTACTCTGTTCTTAATACAAACCTTTTATTTCCCATGAAGCAGGAAATTCCGTGATTTAGCGTGGGATTAAAAAACTTCCTCTTACTTATCACACCGAAAAAATACTGTTTTGCATTTTTTATTTTCTTTAAATCATAATTAGAATACATAGTTGTTGGGCGGGCAGCACGGTGGTTTAGTGGTTAGCACGTTTGCCTCTCAGCGCTAGGGATTCCCGGATCGAATCCCAATATGGGTGGAGTTTCCATGTTCTCCCCGTGTCCGCGTTGGTTTCCTCTGGGTTCTCCGGTTTCAAGGTCAATTGAGTTCACCAAATTGCCCCATATAGAGTGTGTCTGTGTGAGTGAGTGTGTGCCCAGTGATAGATTGGCGCCCTGTCCTGGGTGTACCTGCCTAGTGCCCGTATCGTTCTCCCCTGGATGGGCATGGGGAACCCCCCAACGACTCTAGTAGAGGATAAAGCGGAAGATAATGGATGGATGTCCAAATAGTTTTGGGCAGGTACACCCAGGACAAGGCACCAAACTATTGCTGGGCTCACTCACTCACACACACACACACGCTCTATATGGGTCAATTTAGAGCAGTCAATTGACCTTGAATGAATGTTTTTGGACCGTGGGGGAGACCCTGAGAAAACCCACGCGGACACGGGAAGAACATGGAAACTCCACCCAGATTGGGAATTGTATCTGGATCCCCAGCGCTGAGAGGAGAACGTGCTAACCCGTAAGCCACTGTAGTGGTGGCAAGTTGTACATCCTTCATTCATTATCTCCCGCGTTATCCTGTATTAGGGTCGCGGTGGGGTTCCCCATGCCCATCCAGGGGAGAACGTCTCGGGCGCTGGGCAGATACACCCAGGACAGGGCGCCAATCCATCGCTGGGCACACACTCACTTACACAGACACACTCTATATGGGGCAATTTTTTGAGAATTCAATTGACTTGATCCATGTTTTTGGACTGTGGGAGGAAACCGGAGAACCCGGAGGAAACCCACGCAGACACGGGGAGAACATGGAAACTCCACTCAGATGGGGATTCGAACCGGGAATCCCTAGCGCTGAGAGGCGAACGTGCTAACCACTAAGCCACTAACTTGCCGCCTCAAGTTGTACATTCATTCATTCATTATCTCCCGCTTTATCCTCTATTAGGGTTGCGGTGGGGTTCCCCATGCCCATCCAGGGGAGAACGTTTCGGGCGCCGGGCAGATACACCCAGGACAGGGCGCCAATCCATCGCTGGGCACACACTCAATCACACAGACACACTCTATATGGGGCAATTTTTTGAGAATTCAATAGACTTGATTCATGTTTTTGGACTGTGGGAGGAAACCGGAGAACCCGGAGGAAACCCACGCAGACACAGGGAGAACATGGAAACTCCACTCAGATGGGGATTCGAACCGGGAATCCCTAGCGCTGAGAGGAGAACGTGCTGACCACTAAGCCACTAAGCCACCGTGCCGCCTCAAGTTGTACATATTAAATTTATATATATTTATATATATTCAGCTCTTGCTGAAGTTAAGGTGAATTCAGAAATGATGACCGTGTTGAATAAGCTGTGAAGTGATGACTTTCAGTCACGTTTTTGGTCATTTGTAGAGACTCTGCATTTTCACTTCTGTTTGTTGGAGGTTGTGGTCATTACTGAGCTGTCTCTCAACTTCTTTATATCTTCCTCATTTGATTAAAGGTTTAATAAGGCTTTGTTTGTGTTTCCCAGATTGCACATAAAACTGTGTGTTTGTGTGTGATTATGTGTGTTAGTGTTTAATCTTGTGTGTTTGTGTGATTGTTTGTGTTTGTGTGTTAGTGTTTGATTGTGTGTTAGTGTTTGTGTGTGATTTTGTGTGTTAGTGTTTGATTGTGTGTGTTTGTGTGTGTTTCTGTGTATTTTTGTTTGTGTGTATTTTTGTGTTTGTGTGTGTGATTGTGTGTTAGTGTTTCATCTTGTGTGTTTGTGTGATTGTTTGTGTGTTAGTCTTTGATTGTGTGTGTTAGTGTTTGTGTGTGATTTTGTGTGTTAGTGTTTAATCTTGTGTGTTTGTGTGATTGTGTTTGTGTGTTAGTGTTTGATTGTGTGTGTTTGTGTGTGTGTGTTTCTATGTATTTTTGTTTGTGTGTATTTTTGTGTTAGTGTGTGTGATTGTGTGTTAGTGTTTCATCTTGTGTGTTTGTGTGATTGTTTGTGTTTGTGTGTTAGTCTTTGATTGTGTGTTAGTGTTTGTGTGTGATTTTGTGTGTTAGTGTTTGATTGTGTGTGTCTGTGTGTGTGTTTCTGTGTATTTTTGTTTGTGTGTATTTTTGTGTTTGTGTGTGTGATTGTGTGTTAGTGTTTAATCTTGTGTTTTTGTGTGATTGTGTTTGTGTGTTAGTTTTTGATTGTGTGTGTTAGTGTTTGTGTGTGATTTTGTGTGTTAGTGTTTGATTGTGTGTGTTTGTGTGTGTGTTTTTCTATGTATTTTTGTTTATGTGTATTTTTGTGTTTGTGTGTGTGATTGTGTGTTAGTGTTTCATCTTGTGTGTTTGTGTGATTGTTTGTGTGTTAGTGTTTGTGTGTGATTTTGTGCGTTAGTGTTTGATTGTGTGTGTTGTGTGTGTGTGTGTTTCTATGTATTTTTGTTTGTGTGTATTTTTGTGTTTGTGTGTGTGATTGTGTGTTAGTGTTTAATCTTGTGTGATTGTGTGATTGTTTGTGTTAGTGTTTGATTGTGTGTTAGTGTTTGTGTGTGATTTTGTGTGTTAGTGTTTGATTGTGTGTGTTTGTGTGTGTGTGTTTCTATGTATTTTTGTTTGTGTGTATTTTTGTGTTTGTGTGTGTGATTGTGTGTTAGTGTTTCATCTTGTGTGTTTGTGTGATTGTTTGTGTGTTAGTGTTTGATTGTGTGTTAGTGTTTGTGTGTGATTTTGTGTGTTAGTGTTTGATTGTTTGTGTTGGTGTGTGTGTTTCTATGTATTTTTGTTTGTGTGTATTTTTGTGTTTGTGTGTGTGATTGTGTGTTAGTGTTTAATCTTGTGTGATTGTGTGATTGTTTGTGTTAGTGTTTGATTGTGTGTTAGTGTTTGTGTGTGATTTTGTGTGTTAGTGTTTGATTGTGTGTGTTTGTGTGTGTGTGTTTCTATGTATTTTTGTTTGTGTGTATTTTTGTGTTTGTGTGTGTGATTGTGTGTTAGTGTTTCATCTTGTGTGTTTGTGTGATTGTTTGTGTGTTAGTGTTTGATTGTGTGTTAGTGTTTGTGTGTGATTTTGTGTGTTAGTGTTTGATTGTGTGTGTTTGTGTGTGTGTGTTTCTGTGTATTTTTGTGTTTGTGTGTGTGATTGTGTGTTAGTGTTTCATCTTGTGTGTTTGTGTGATTGTTTGTGTGTTAGTGTTTGATTGTGTGTTAGTGTTTGTGTGTGATTTTGTGTGTTAGTGTTTGATTGTTTGTGTTGGTGTGTGTGTTTCTATGTATTTTTGTTTGTGAGTATTTTTGTGTTTGTGTGTGTGATTGTGTGTTAGTGTTTCATCTTGTGTGTTTGTGTGATTGTTTGTGTGTTAGTCTTTGATTGTGTGTGTTAGTGTTTGTGTGTGATTTTGTGTGTTAGTGTTTGATTGTGTGTGTTTGTGTGTGTTTCTGTGTATTTTTGTTTGTGTGTATTTTTGTGTTTGTGTGTGATTGTGTGTTAGTGTTTCATCTTGTGTGATTGTGTGATTGTTTGTGTGTTAGTGTTTGATTGTGTGTTAGTGTTTGTGTGTGATTTTGTGTGTTAGTGTTTGATTGTGTGTGTTTGTGTGTGTGTGTTTCTATGTATTTTTGTTTGTGTGTATTTTTGTGTTTGTGTGTGTGATTGTGTGTTAGTGTTTCATCTTGTGTGTTTGTGTGATTGTTTGTGTTTGTGTGTTAGTCTTTGATTGTGTGTGTTAGTGTTTGTGTGTGATTTTGTGTGTTAGTGTTTGACTGTGTGAGTTTCTGTGTATTTTTGTTTGTGTGTATTTTTGTGTTTGTGTGTGTGATTGTGTGTTAGTGTTTTATCTTGTGTGATTGTGTGTGTTAGTATTTGATCGTGTTTGTGTGTGTGTGTAGTTTTGTGTTTGTGTGTTAGTGTGTGATTTTGTCTGTTAGTGTTTGATTGTGTGTGTGTTTTTGTGTGTATTTTTGTGTTTGTATGTGTGATTGTTTGTGTTAGTATTTGATTGTGTGTTTGTGTGTGATTCTGTGTGTACAGTATTTGTGTGTGTATGATTGTGTGCTTATGTGCGGTTGTGTTTGATTGTGTTTGATTGTGTGTGATAGTGTGTGTCTGTGTTTGTGTGCGGGTGGATTTGTGATTGTGTGTGTTAGTGTTTGAATGTTTGTGGGTAATTATGTATGATTGTGTGTGTTAGTGTTTGTTCATGTCTGTATGTGCTTGCCTGTACGTGTGTGTATTTTTTTGTGTGTGTGTTTATTGTACATGGGTGTGTGTGTGTGTGTGTGTGTGTGTGTGTTTCTTGTGCGTCCATGCGTGAGCACGCTTACAGACTGCACATTCATCAAAAACACACAAGTTTCTACATTGTTAGTGGAAATGCTTTCACACACACACACACACACACATACACACACACACACACACACACACACACACACACACACACACACACACATACACACACTGTGCTGTAATAGACTGGTGATCTGTTCAGGACATCTCGATACATTTTGTCCTATGGGAACGTGAATAGACTGGAGTAGAAAAACTCAATCATTACAGTCTGTGTTTATGTGAATTTCCCACAAATAAAGGATTATCTCATCTTAACTCATCTTAACTCATGTACTCACTCTATTTTTTTCCCCCACAGAACACTGTTGTTTCTATTGAGGATGAAGTCTGATATTTCTTATCAAAAGGTACAGTTCTGTAGTAAAGTCTACACAGCAAATTTACAACTAAGGTCTGATAAATTTCATAAAAGATTGTTATCAATATTGACTAAAATGTAAATCTGTTTTTGCCTCTTATTATTATTATCCATCCATCCATCCATTATCCTCTATTAGGGTCGCGGGGGGGGGGGTTCCCCATGCCCATCCAGTGGAGAACATTTCGGGCGCTGGGCAGATGCACCCAGGACAGACTCACACACATACACACACACACACACACACACACACACACAGACACACTCTATATGGGTCAATTTGGAGAACTCAATTGACTTTAATCCATGTTTTTGGACTGTGGGAGGAAACCGGAGAACCCGGAGGAAACCCATGTGGACACGGGGAGAACATGGAAACTCCACCCAGATTGGGATTCGAACCTGAGAATCTTTTTACTTCATTTTATATTTATACAAAAATAGGATTGTGCTAAATTAAAATGAGCAGTATTAGATACGCTTAGCTGCCTGGCTTTTTCTTACATAAAAAACATCCATCAATGAACATTCATTCATTCATTATCTCCCGCTTTATCCTCTATTAGGGTCGCGGTGGGGTTCCCCATGCCCATCCAGGGGAGAACGTCTCGGGCGCTGGGCAGACACACCCAGGACAGGGCGCCAATCCATTGCTGGACACACACTCACTCACACACTCAAACACACTCTATATGGGGCAATTTAGAGAACTCAATTAACTTGATCCATGTTTTTGGACTGTGGGAGGAAGCCGGAGAACCCGGAGGAAACCCACACGGACACGGGGAGAACATGGAAACTCCACCCAGATGGGGATTCGAACCGGGAATCCCTAGCGCTGAGAGGCGAACGTGCTAACCACTAAGCCACCGTGCTGCCCCATCAATGAACAAATAATTCTAAATATATTAATACAAAAGTTTACCATGGTGCATTAACCTTTAATCAAAACTAAAATACAGACTTTATAGTCAGTGCATTTAGATTTTGCAAATCTTTAAAACTTAACATTAAAAAATAAAATCCATACTTCAGTCTTTTTAACTATATTGCACCAACATTCGCTACATTTTCAAAACTTAACCTTAAATATTAAATATATTTTCATCTTCTTTTAGTTCAGGGTGATGTCACGCCAAACAGGCTCGGGCATTTGTCGTATTTCCAAAGTACCTAGATTTCATGTTACACTCATTGTAAACAGTTGCTCTCATGTCGAGCCCTGTCTACAAGCCAAACACCGGCTTTTAATGCCGACGGGGGTCGTATCACACTCTCCCCCTGCTCCATGCTTCCTAAAACGAGAGCCAGCTAACAAGCATGGTGGCCAAGTGGATACGTAATGCGATATGCAGTACACTCGGGAGGGGGCGCCAACAAATAAAACTTAAACACATTTTAAAAAAATAGATTCTTGGGCATATTGAATCGATACAGAATCGCCAGGACTACGAATCGTGATTCTTTGAAGAATCGATTTTTTTCAGCACCCCTACAGTATATACACCGAGTTTTCAATCATGTCATCCAGCAATGTACCTAATATATCCAGATATGATCAAATCAAATTTAAATCTTATTCCTAATATGAGAATGATCTCTTTCTGAATATTTCTCCAAAATCCTGCTAGTTTAGAGCAGTCCCAGAGTATATAGGTCAAGTCCGTCTTGTCCACAATTCCTCCACCGTAGCTTTGATGTCTCTATATTTTGATGTAATGAAAGGGGTGATATCTTATTATCTTAGTATCTTATTTTTATTTTTCATTTGAATTCCCTCCATGTCGGACTGTTAGTTAGTATCCTGCTTTGAGTCTACACTGGGGTTTAGAACCACACTAGGTTCTGATGGACTGCTCGGATGGATTCAATCTGAACTGACTCACTCAGTGATGAATAATTCAAAGATTTATGGGACAATGTTTCTGCAGATGGTGGACGAGATGGTCAGTTCAACAGAAGGCCTCAAAGCCCAGAAGGTACGAGAACAAACTCCAAAGCACTTTGACCCTGATATTTCATCTGTTTAGAAACATTTAGGAACACTTCTGATTTTAGACTTTCATATTGTTGATGCCAAAATAATTTCAAATTTTAAAAAATAATTTAAAAAATTGTCAAGTACTATTGTTTTGTAATTACAAAAAAAAAAACAAAAAAAAAAATTATATATATATATATATATATATATATATATATATATATATATATATATGAAGTAGCTTGTATCAGAAACATTGTAAATAACAAACTGAGGTCTGTCTGCCTGTCTCTATCTCACTCTCTGTCTGTATGTCTGTTTTTTGCTCACTCACTCTGTTTGCCTGTCTCACTCACTCACTGTCTGTCTTTCTCTCTCTCTCTCTCTCTCTCTCTCTCTCTCTCTCTCTTTCTCTGTGTCTTTCTTTTTGTCTTTCTGTCTCTCTCTCTCACTCTGTTCTGTACCTCGTTAGTGAGTTCCTTAATTTAGGGTCTGATAGTGTTGCTCAGATAATCTGTGGCACTGTAGGGTTGGTTTAGGGCCTCCCTTACACACACACACACACACACACACACACACATATACATACATAAATACATACATATGTATGTATTATGCACGGTGGCTTAGTGATTAGCATGTTCCCCTCTCCTTCCCGGTTCGAATCCCAATCTGGGTGGAGTTTCCATGTTCTCCCCGTGTCCGCGTGGGTTTCCTCCGGGTTCTCCGGTTTCCTCCCACAGTCCAAAAATATGGATCAAGGTCAATTGAATTCTCCAAATTGCCCCATATAGAGTGTGTTTGTGTGAGTGTCTATGTGAGTGAGTGTGTGCCCAGCGATAGATTGGCGCCCTGTCCTTGAGTGTATCTGTCCGGCGCCCGAAAACGCCTGTTCTCCCCAGGATGGGCATAGGGAACACCCCCTCGACCCTAGTACAGGATAAAGCAGAAGATAATGGATGGATGGATATACATGTATATGTGTAATTATATGTGTAAATGTATCTGGTGTTTCACTCTCTGTCCCTGTGTTTGTGTGTGTGTGTGTGTGTGTTGTGGGAGTTTTGGGATTATTTTTGTGTGTGTGTGTGTGTGTGTGTGTGGGGTGGGGGTTCAGGTGTTTTACTCACAGTCCCCCACATTGTTGTGTGTGTGACACATCTTGGCTGCAGTGGGGGATAATGGACCCTCTCCTAATATAATGGTCCTGAAGGTGGTGTGTATTTGGGACGGTTCCGGATGAACTGCACATCTGTCTCTACCTCCTGTCCTGCAGTGAGCACACAGTCGCTCGTCTGTGGAGCTCCAGGGCATTTTAAACCTGCCCCTTTGCCCCAGGCTGTGGTCACTCAGTGTGTACTTGGCGAGGATCTAACTCTGATCTGTATCTCGGGCAGTGAGGAGATACGTGGACAGGGTGTGGTCATGTTTAAGGCTCAGAAATGTCTCACTCTCTCTGTCTCTGTCTCTCTGTGTGTATACAGTATTACAGGTGTGCTCTGGTCATCAGCTGTATCACGACTTCGTTGACCGTTTCATTTCTTCTCCTCCAAACGCTGTTCGCTCTGTCCACCTCACCCCCCGTCTCACACATCTGTACAGAAAACTGCAGGTGAGCTAAAATACACAGAACCGTGTGTGGGTGTGGGTGTGTGTGGGTGTTGGTGCTGATGTGTCTTTAATCATTTTGTTGCTGCATACAGGTTAGTGCTGGTGGAGAGTATACCGGTTGGTGTAACGTTTAACTCGTCAGTGTCTCATCCCTCCATCTATGACACCTGGTTGAATCTGATATCAGAGGCTCACAGCAGTTTGGACATTGCCTCGTTCTACTGGACCCTCACCAATGAGGACACCCGCACTCATGAGCCCACTGCCAGTCAGGTCAGTAAAAACACTTCTCATTTATAAACTTTAAGGATTTAGTATAAAACGGGTAGTTCTGGTCCTTAAATCTGATTGGCTGAGCCGTTTGTCCAGCCGTGACATTATTGACAATAACACACACTTCTGAGCGCTTCACATTCGTATCAATGCGTGATATACAATACATTATTTTCCAGATGGTTTTTATGAACTGCATTTTGTAATTTGGTTGTAGGCAAAACCCGAAACTTGTTACTCTGCGGTTAGCATTCACTTTAAAACCGGACGAGATTCATTCATTCATTATCTTTTGACATTTTGGGCAATATACAGATACCCAGGACAGGGCACCAATCTATCACTGGGCACACACACTCACACAGACACACACTATATGGGGCAATTTGGAGAATTCAGTTTACCTTTAATCCATGGTTTTGGATCATGGGAGGAAACCGGAGAACCAGGAGAACTGGCGCTAATCTATCACTGGGCACATTCCCTCACACAGACACACATACACTCTACATGGGGCAATTTAAAGATTTAGATTTAGCTTGAATCCATGTTTTTAGACTGTGGGAGGAAACTGGAGAACCCGGAGGAAACCACCGCGGACACGGGGAAAACATGGAATGTCTCCCCAGATTGGGTTTCGAACCTGGATGCCAAGCGCTGTGAGGAGAACATGCTAACCACAAAGCCTTCGTG
This sequence comes from Corydoras sp. C115, assembly GCA_019802505.1. Lineage (NCBI taxonomy): Eukaryota > Metazoa > Chordata > Actinopteri > Siluriformes > Callichthyidae > Corydoras > Corydoras sp. C115. The sequence continues at coordinate 274,628 of JAFMOC010000214.1, read as the reverse complement.
CCGCCCCAGACTTGATTATGTCGTGGAAGACCTGTTTATTAATGATTATGCTTTCAAAATGCATTTATGAATCAAAACTTGTTTTTTATTATAGTGAGTTTGTAACCCATCCATCCATTATCTTCTGCTTTATCCTATATCAGGGTCGCGGGGGGGGGGGGGAGGGGTTCCCCATGCCCATCCAGGGGAGAACGTTTCGGGCGCAGGGCAGATACACCCAGGACAGGGCACCAATCTATTGCTGGGTAGTTTTTGTAACCATTTTATAAAAGCAATAAGACACTCGAGGTTGTGTGTTATTATGAATAATTCACGGGAAAAAGATTGCGCTAGGCGCGACGTGTATCAGAGTCGTCAATTATAAGTAAGGGTGTCTTCAACAAATTATTTTCATAGTTGAATCTGATTCGTCAGATTTTCCCTATAGTCGACTGATAGTCGAATCAGTTAAAATTTCACCACAAGATGGCGCTATAAGCGTGGTTTTTAAAAAAATATTTTTAAAAATATTTTACTTGCTTTATTAATGTGTAGCCTATTGTTAAAGCGCACACATCATTAAAAAAAAATATTAACAGAAATTAGGATGATTTTATTTGACAAAAGGCTATATACATAATGAAAACAAAGACATTTCATGTAAAAACTAATGCTTAGCAGCAGCCATGGGCGCCCCCATGTGGTCAAAATGGTACATTCGACTATGAGGTTCATAGTCGACTACGGTTCTCCGAATCGAATCGTCGAATCAGCGAATATTGCAGCTCATCCCTAATTATAAGTGTGATTTTTGTTATTTATTCACAATAATACACACCCTCACATGCCGTTTTGCTTCTTTTAGGAACGCTCATGCTAAAGTTTATGATATTCATTCATTATCTCCCGTTTTATCCTCTATTAGGGTCGCGGTGGGGTTCCCCATACCCATCCAGGGGAGAACGTCTCGGGCGCTGGGCAGATAGACCCAGGACAGGGTGCCAATCCATCGCTGGGCACACACACACACACACACTCTATATGGGGCAATTTTGAGAATTCAATTGACTTGATCCATGTTTTTGGACTGTGGGAGGAAACCGGAGAACCCGGAGGAAACCCACGCGGACACGGGGAGAACATGGAAACTCTACCCAGATGGGGATTCGAACCGGGAATCCCTAGCGCTGAGAGGCGAACGTGCCTACCACTAAGCCACCGTGCCGCCCAGGTTATGATATTGATCTTACTAAAGAATACCCATCTCCTCCAATTAGCTTCCAGCCAATAGAAAGATTAACATTCTTTGAAAATAAAATAATAGAAACTTCTGCTAGAATCTTCCGCTTTATCCTGTATTAGGGTCGCGGTGGGGGGGGGGGGTTCCCCATGCTCATCCAGGGGAGAACTTTTCGGGCGCTGGGCAGATACACCCAGGACAGGGCGCCAATCTATCGCTGGGCACACACTCACTCACTCACACACACACTCTATATGGGGCAATTTGGAGAACTCAATTGACTTGATCCATGTTTTCGGATTATGGGAGGAAACCGGAGAACCCGGAGGAAACCCACGCGGACACGGGGAGAACATGGAAACTCCACCCAGATGGGGATTCGAACCGGGAATCCCTAGCACTGAGAGGAGAACATGCTAAACACCAAGTCCTAGAATAGAAACTTAAGGATGTAAAAGTAGGTGAAGATCCTCCAACGGTGATGAAGTTTATTTTTGAAGTTACAATTTTAGATTGTGAAGTTCTCAGTGGGGTTTTTAATGTTCTGCGTGGTGTTTAACAGGGTGAGAAGATTCTTCAGGAACTCGTTCAACTTTCTGGAAGGATACCGGTGAGAATCGCTGTGAATTCCCGAGCAGAGCCGCAGCCAGATATCCAGCAGCTCGTCGCTGCAGGTAAGAGTCCATCAGGTTTATCCTGTCTCCATTCCTCCTACCTGCTGGACATCCAAACAGCGGCTTAGTGGTTAGCATGTTCTCCTCTCGGCGCTGGGGATCCAGGTTTGAATCCCAATCTGGATGGAGTTTCCATGTTCTCCCCGTGTCTGCGTGGGTATCCTCCGGGTTCTCCGGTTTCCTCCCACAGTCCAAAAACATGGATTCAAGGTAAATTGAATGCTTTAAATTGCCCCATATAGTGTGTGTGAGTGCGTGTGTGCCCAGTGATAGATTGGCGCCCTGTCCTCCGTGTATCTCCCAGTGCCCGAAACGTTCCCCCTGGAAGGGCATGAGAACCCCCCTCCGTGACCCTAGTATAGGATTAAGCGAAAGATAATGAATTATTGGTGATCCAGGTTCAAATCCCAATCTGCCCAGAGTTTTCATGTTCTCCCCATGTCCACGTGGGTTTCCTCTGGGTTCTCCGGTTTCCTCCCACAGTCGAAAAATATGGATTCAAGGGACAATGAATGCTCTAAATTGCCCCATATAGTGTGTGTCTGTGTGAGTGAGTGTGTGCCCAGTGATAGATAAGCGTCCTGTCCTGGGTGTATCTGTCCAACGCCCGAAACGTTCCCCCTGGATGCTGGTGGGAACCCCTCCCCACGTGGAAGATAAGGAAGGAATGAATTCAGTCCGGTTTTTAAAGTGAACGCTGATCGCTGAGTAACAGGTTTCCAGTTCCTCTAACAATCAAATACACATTTTATAAAAAACATGGGGCAAATAAAGTATTGTATTTTATACATTGATGAAGGTGAAGCAAACGTTTTCCCCTGGAAGGGCATAAGGACCCCCCCCCCCCCACTGTAAAGGATTACCCATCCATCCATTATCTTCCGCTTCACCCTCTATTAGGGTCGCGGAGGAGGTTCCCCATGACCATCCAGGGGAGAACATCTCGGGCGCTGGGCAGATACACTCAGGACAGGGCGCCAATCCATCGCTGGGCACACACTCACACAGACACGCACACTAACACACTCTATATGGGGCAATTTGGAGAACTCAATTGACTTGATCCATGTTTTTGGACTGTGGGAGGAAACCGGAGAACCCGGCGGAAACCCACGCGGACATGGGGAGAACGTGGAAACTCCACCCAGATGGGGATTCGAACGGGGAATCCTTAGTGCTGAAAGGAGAACATGCTAACCACTAAGCCACCGTGCCGCCCGTAAAGGATTACGCAAAAGTTAATTAATGTATAAATGAATGACATTTATTCAGTAGTTCATTTCACCTTTTAATGTAAATATCTTTAATTGGTAGTTGATTGTAAGTTGTGTCTGTGTAATTCCCAGTCTGTAGGGTTATAATTAATAAATAATTAAGTGATAATTGCAATAACAGAGATTATGGTTTGTGTTTAAGGTGCACATGTGAGGAGTGTCAATATGAGTAAGTTAACCACAGGCGTGCTACACACCAAATTCTGGGTGGTGGATAAGAAACACATTTATATTGGCAGTGCCAACATGGACTGGCGCTCCTTAACCCAGGTACGACTACAGTGTGTGTGATCTTTGCTTTCTCGAACCTGCAGCCGAGGCTCTGTGATGTAAAACTCTCTATAAAAAGAATTTTAAATCAGGGACATCAGAGACTATATACCAAGTGCAGTATGTTCTAGTGGAAATTGTGCAATACGGGTATTCATATTGTTTCATATTGCTTGTATATAATATTCATTCATTCATTCATTCATTATCTCCCGCTTTATCCTCTATTAGGGTCCCGGGGGGGTTCCCCATGCCCATCCAGGGGAGAACGTCTCGGGCGCTGGGCAGATAGACCCAGGACAGGGCGTTAATCCATCGCTTGGCACACACACACTCACACAGACACACTCTATATGGGGCAATTTTGAGAATTCAATTGACTTGATCCATGTTTTTGGACTGTGGGAGGAAACCGGAGAATCCGGAGGAAACCCACGCAGACACGGGGAGAACATGGAAACTCCACCCAGATAGGGATTCGAACCGGGAATCCCTAGTGCTGAGAGGCGAACGTGCTAACCACTAAGCCACCGTGCCGCCGCTTGTATATATTATGCCTTATATTTTTATTATACATTATTTTTATTTTATTTTATTTTATTCTTTTTACTTAAATTTATTCATACAGAGTACTATATTGGTTTTCTAGCACCTTTGGAGTTGCACCCAAATTTCATTATAATGAAAACTTTAATGACAATAAAGGCGATTCTGATTCTGATTTTTCTCGGCACATGTGGCTCACACCACTAGGAGGCCACCTGCACTGTTACCTCTCCACTTAATGTTGCTGTTTACTAGGGGTGCTGAAAAAAATCGAAATATCGCGATTCTTAGTCCAGGCGATTCTGAATCGAATTCAAAATGCCCAAAAATCTATTTTTAAAAAATGTTTTTAAGTTTTATTTTTTGGCGCCCCCTCTCGAGCGAACTGCATATCGCACTACGGATCCGCTCGGCCACCGTACAGCAAGCTTGTTAACCAACTCCAGTTGTAGTTCGCTAGCATGGAGCAGGGGAGAGCGCAATTCGACCCCCCCGTCGGCGTTAAAAGCCGCTGTTTGGCTTTTAAAACCAGAGAGAGAGAGAGACACAGAGAGAGACAGAGAGAGAAAGAGAGAGAGAGAGAGAGAGAGACATGAGCACAACTGTTTACAACGAGTATAACATAAAATTGCGATAGTTTGGAAATACGACAAATGTGTGAGTCCTTTTGGTGCGAATTCACCCTGATATAAAAGAAGTTGAAAAATATATTTAATATTTAAAGTTGTTTTAAAAATGTAGCGAATGTTGTTGTAATATAGTTAAAAAGACTAAAGTATGGATTTCATTTTTTAAGTTTTAAAGATTTGCAAAATCTAAAGTCACTCTGACTGTAAAGTCTGTATTTTAGTTTCGATTAAACTTTAATGCACCATGGTAAACTTTTGTATTAATATATTTAGAATTATTTGTTCATTGATGGATGATTTTATGTAAGAAAAAGCCAGTTTTTAGTTTTTAACAGAAACGAATGAAATCCTTATTTAAACGAGAAACATCTTTGAACTGACTGGCATTTCATACTGAAAAGAATTTAAAAAATAAATGAAATAAAATCAATAAATAATAATAAATTCAAATTCATTAGAATCATTAATTCAGGAGTGCAATTTATTAACACTTTAACCTACAAAACAAAAATGAATACAACAATTTGTGCTTTTTTTTTTATTTATTTATTTTTTAATCAAAATGTGGAAGTCAGAACTAATGTCTACAACGTGTCCGTTTTGCAGCGCACAGCTTTTCTGCAGTAGCTTTCATAAAGCAGGATGATTGCTGGCTATACGCGTCACGTTTACGATTAAAAACTCAAGCAGTGATTGGGGTGTAATGTCTTTAAGAGACGCCTTCATTTGTTTGGCTTCACGCTGTCCGCTGCCAACATTTAAAGACACAGAAGACACCGCTCTTTGAATAGAGAAACCAAGCGCTACATACACTTTCCTCGTTTTAACTTTCGGTTGACTTTTGTTGCTCTCATTATCTTCGTCTCCGTCTTTCTCTCCGTCATTCCTGTTAAATATTTCTCCATGTTGTCTCTTGAGGGTTTGTTCAGTACACTTAATATCGCTTGCTCTGTGATATCTTGTTATGCGCCCCCCCAGGCACCGCACTGCGCCCCCCCAGGGGGGCGCGCCCCACTATTTAAAGCACTGATTTATTCATTCATTCATTATCTCCCGCTTCATCCTCTATTAGGGTCGCGGTGGGGTTCCCAATGCCCATCCAGGGGAGAACATCTCGGGCGCTGGGCAGATACACCCAGGACAGGGCGCCAATCCATCGCTGGGTACACACTCACACACTCAAACACACTCTATATGGCAATTTAGAGAACTCAAATAACTTGATCCATGTTTTTGGACTGTGGGAGGAAACCGTAGAACCCGGAGGAAACCCACGCGGACACGGGGAGAACATGGAAACTCCACCCAGATGGGGATTCGAACCGGGAATCCTTAGCGCTGAGAGGCGAACGTGCTAACCACTAAGCCACCGTGCCGCCCAGCACTGATTTAAACTGAAAAAATTGTTTCTGAATCGAAAATCGTTTCTGAATCGAAAATCGATTCTGAATCGAATGGTGACAAAAATCAGAATCGAATCGAATCGCCAGACACTGAGAGATTCGCACCCCTACTGTTTACAAACCAAACTCAGTGTTAACTTCATACCATTACTTGAATGTTTATTGTACTGCGTATCGTCCTGTATTTATTGTGATCCTTGTATTTGCACACATGCACTTTATGTTGATTGTGTAGCACCTTGTTCCTGGGGAACGCTGTCTCGTTCCACATATCCTGTACTGTACTTTATATTCTGGAATGACAAATAAAATACTTGAACTTGAACTAAACTGTATTCTCTCTGCAGGTGAAGGAGCTCGGTGCAGTGATGTATGACTGCAGCTGCCTCGCAGAAGACCTCCTGAAAATATTCGAAGCTTATTGGTTTTTGGGGGACAGCCAGGTGGTCCCCCCCCACTGGCCCAGCCAATATTCTACAGCCTTCAATAAGGACACACCCATGCAGCTGTCAATCAATGGGAGTGACGGCAATGTTTATCTGTCGGTAAGACCGATGTAGGATTGCGTGAAGCGGATTCATGGCGTATTTGTTCGGAACTGTTAGAACGATCATGCTCTATCTCTGCGCTGTGTGTAGAGCTCCCCTCCTGCTCTCTGTGCCGATGGGAGGACCGATGATCTTCAGGCGATCATTAGTGTCATCACTGATGCGCAGAAGTTTGTTTACATCGCTGTAATGAACTACCTGCCAGTTATAGAGTATTCATCATCAAAACAGTGCGTACATACATATAAATGTACACACACATTGTTTGTGTGTGTGTGTGTGTGTATATATATATATATATATATATATATATATATATATATATATATATATATATATATATATATATATATATATATATATATATATATTTTTTTTTTTTTTTTTTTTTTTTTTTTTTTTTCATTCATTCATTATCTCCCGCTTTATCCTCTAGTAGGGTCGCGGTGGGGTTCCCCATGCCCATCCAGGGGAGAACGTTTCGGGTGCTGGGCAGATAGACCCAGGACAGGGCGCCAATCCATCGCTGGGCATAAATATATATATATATATATATATATATATATATATATATATATATATATATATATATATATAATCTCCATTATCTTCAGCTTAATCCTCTACTAGGGTCATGGGGGGGATAACCAAGGACAGGGCACCAATCTATATATATAATGTGTGTGTGTGTGTGTGTGTGTGTGTGTGTGTGTGTAAATGTATTTTGATGATGATGATGTGGGGGTTGTGTTTGCTGCAGGTACTGGGCTGATATAGATACACAGCTGAGACGTGTAGCATATGAAAGGAGGGTCCGTGTTCGGCTGTTGATCAGTTGTTGGAAAAATTCTTCTCCTGCCATGTTCCCATTCTTACGCTCGCTCTCAGCTTTACATGAAACCCGTTTGGATGTTCAGGTGGTGAGTAAAAATTTGTAAACATTACAGGATTTTTAACATCTCCTGGTTCCTCTTGTGCTTCCACTGATAAAATACTTCTCAAAATCAGAAATCATTAGGTTGTTTAACTTTATAACTTGCAGTACTGATCTGAGACATTCATTCATTATCTGCGTAAACCTCTACTGGGGTCAGGGGTTCCCCATGCCCATCCGGGCGCTGGGCAGATACACCCAGTATGAGAGGCGAACATGCTAACCACTAAGCCACCATACTGCCACACATGTATCTTCATTCACTTATTATCTTCAACTTAATCCACTACTAGGGTCGTGGGGGGGTTCCCGATGCCCATCCAGGGGAGAACGTTTCGGGCGCTGAGCAGATACACCCAGGACAGGACGCCAATCTATCACTCACACTCACTCACTCACTCAAACACGCTCTATAAGGGCAATTTGGAGAAATTCAATTGACCTTGATCCATGCTTTTGGACTGTGGGAGGAAACTGGAGAACCCGGAGGAAATCCACGCAGACACGGGGGAGAACATGGAAACTCCACCCAGATTGGGATTCGAACCGGGAATCCCTAGTGCTGAGAGGAGAACATGCCAACCACTAAGCCACCCACACTCATCTCATTTGTACCAAAATATTAATTTACAGAACTTTTAAGGAAGCCATTAAGCTGCAATTATTCCATTTTACCTTCAACTTTTGTTTTGCAGAAAATCTTTGTTGTTCCTGCTGACTCCAGTCAGAGACATATCCCCTTCGCTCGAGTCAATCATAATAAGTACATGGTGACCGACAAAGTGGCTTATATAGGTATAACATTTGTTGTGCTTACAGTGTAACTACCCTTCACTCGTGTAGGATTGTTGTATTTGCAGTGTGTCATGTTGCATGGGTTAAAACCAAGAGTTAAAACCTTTAATCTGATTGGCTGAGCTGTTTGTCCAGTCGTGACATTATTGGCAATAACACACCCCTCTGAGCGCTTCACATTCGTATCAAGGCGTGATATACAATACATTATTTTCTGATGTTTTTTTAAAACTGCATTCCATAGTTAGAGAAACTGAAAACCTGTCAATCAGCAATCAGCGTTAATATACAATCCATTATTTTAAAAAGTGTTTGTGAAGAGGGAAAAATTTAAATCAAGAGTTCTCTTCTAAATGGTTGTATAATTTAAAATAAAGTTCTTATTGGTTTAACTTTTTTTTTTTTTTTTTAACATTTTTAACTGATTTGAGTGGATTTGTACAATTAATTTCCTGATGAGCTCTAAGTCTATTGCGGCTGTTTTTTTTATAAAGTGTTTCTTTAGTTTGGCCACTAGATGGCAGTTTTTGACTGCTAGAGAAACTGAAAAACTGTTAGTCTGGGTCAGTGTTTACTTTAAAAACCAGACTAGATTACGTCGCGAAAGACTGGTTTATACATTTGATAAACATATTTATGACTTAAACTTATTGTTTTTATAAAACCATTACAAACACACTATAATAAAAAAAACTAAGACACTTGAGGTTGTGTATTATTGTGAATAAATCACGGGAAAGAGGTGTAACTGTATTTCACTATTCATCATGCCTAACACCTTGCTCCCGTGATTTATTCACAATAATGCTGCCTTCTTGTACCTTATTGCTTTATTATAAAATGAGTAGTTCTGATCCTTAAATCTGATTGGCTGAGCCATGCGGCCACCTGTGATATTATTAACAATAACACACACCTCTGAGCGCTTCACATTCGTATCAATGCATGATATACAATACATTATTTTCCTGATAAGCACTAAGTATTTTGCGACTGTTTTTTTAATAAAGGGTTTTCTGTAGTTTGGCCACTAGATGGCAATATTTGACCTCTACTGAAACTGAAAAACAGTGTTTCAAGTTTATTTGTCATTTGTGCTCCATGTTGGTACATGTGCACATAGAAATTCTTGAGGTGAGGCATCAGGATATAGACTCTACATAGAACATAAAGTAAAATGAAATACACAATATTTACATATGCATGCACCGTAAAATATAATATTGTGTATTTCATTTTACTTTATGTTCTATGTAGAGTTATGTTTTATGTTTTTTGGGGTGTTCAATTTAAAAACGAAAAAAATGTCACGAAAAAAAATTGGATTAGTTTACATTGCAGAAAACCAGTTTATTAATGTTTGTGCTTTTAATAAATGCATTTATGAATCAAACTTGCTTTTTTATATTATAGTGTGTATGTAACCATTTTGTAAAAACAATAAGACACTCGAGGTTGTGTATTATTGTGAATAAATCACGGGAAAGAGGTGTAACTGTACTTCACTACACATCAGGTCTAATAACACCTCTTTCCCGTGATTTATTCACAATAATGCTGCCCTCTCGAACCGTATTGCTTTATTAGTTCATCATACACATTAATCACCTAAAAAGTGCTAAAATTATACCTAAATATTCTGAATGTACTGAATGTTTCTTGAGTTGTTGTTGTTAGAGTTCAACATGCTGATAGAACAGGAAATTTGGGGGAAATTAAGAGTTGGAATATGTCCTCTGTGTTCACAGGAACATCCAACTGGTCGGGGGATTACTTTATCAACACAGCAGGTTCTGCGCTGGTGGTGAATCAGACCTCGAGCTCCGAACCTCAGGTGAGGGACCAGTTGCAGGACGTGTTTGAGCGAGACTGGAATTCTAACTACAGTACGGCACTCCATCCCAACTCCAACATCAAGAACATCTGTCGCCTGTAACAGTCAGCGGGGGGCGCAGTGAGCCCTTGAGTTCTGAACCATTTAAACTGAACTTTAATGACTCTTCACCACAGGGGGCGCTGTGAGCCAGTGTATACTAATGTACACTGATTTTTTTTTAAAACCTCAATCTGTTTTACCAGTAGATGGCGCATTAACACCTAAACAGTCATGTTTACAGGTTGAACACTAAAGCTGTTTATTTACTGTGTAAAAGACCACCAAATAAATTCATTTCTATTTTAAACAATGTGTAATGAATTAAATACGATGTGAATTGAATACTGTACAGAACTTTGTTGAATTAATTTATTCATTATCTTCCAATGGGGTTGGGGGGTGGGGGGTTCCCCATGCCCGTCCAGGGGAGAACGTTTCGGGCACTGGGCAGAAATCTCAGCCCGTTCCTGTTAGGAGAAATCTTGACTCCCGTTCTAAATCACGTCCACCACTTGTTACATTCATTCATTAATTCATTATCTCCCGCTTTGTCCTCTATTAGGGTCGCGGTGGGGTTCCCCATGCCCATCCAGGGGAGAACGTCTCGGGCGCTGGGCAGATAGACCCAGGACAGGGCGCCAATCCATCGCTGGGCACACACTCACTCACACAGATACACTCTATATGGGGCAATTTTGAGAATTCAATTGACTTGATCCATGTTTTTGGACTGTGGGAGGAAACCGGAGAACCCAGAGGAAATCCACCAGGATATGTGGAGAACATGGAAACTCCACCCAAATGGGGACTTGAACCTAGATCCCCAGCACTGAGAGGAGAACGTGCTAACCACTAAGCCACCCTGCCGCCCTAACCTAGCAACCAATGATGCTAAAATTTGATTGGCTCAATGCTCTAATAAAGCAAAATACAGGTCTGGAAACAGCGCAACTGAGGAACACGCTATGAAAGGAAGGAGACGGAGCATTTGGAATGATTTAATTAATTAATTATTAATGGAATATTAAGCTTCAGAGAAGCTTTGAAGGCCCTGCCGGCCGTCTCTGCTCAAATGCTGTCCTCACTGCGGTGATTTGTTCTGTCTGTCATGTGCCGATCTGCACTCTGTTCTCCGTTCTGCTGACAGAGAACAGCAAGCTTAATCCCACCATTATTTTTTCTCAACAATGACGGACTTTCACTGCGTTGTGCAGCCGGAATGCTGGCAGCCCAAAGTGTACAACTGCATTACGTAGGATCAGATCACAGATTCCTGTTCTGTAGCGAGACTGAAATAACGCTGGACGGCATCCAGGAGGTCACAGTATTGTGTTGTGGCACTAGAGGAGTTCAGACCAGATCTGACTCTACACATAACATCATCATCATCCATCCATCCATCCATAATCTTCTACTTTATTCTGTTCTAGGGTCGCAGGGGGGGGATGCCCATCCAGGGGAGAACGTTTTGGGCACTGGGCAGATACACAAAGTGCCAATCTATCACTGGACACATGTGTTTGGACTGTGGGAGGAAACCGGAGGAAACCTACGCAGACACGGGGCGAACATGGAAACTCCACCCAGATTGGGATTCGAACCGGGAATCCCTAGCGCTGAGAGGAGAACATGCTAACCACTAAGCCACCGTGCTGCCGATCAGAACGTTTTATGGCTCTAAATCTAAAAAACAACTTCATCCATTCATTATCTTCCGCTTTATCCTATATCAGGGTCGCGGGGGGGGGGTTCCCCATGCCCATCCAGGAGAGAACATTTCGGGCGCTGGGCAAATAGACCCAGGAAAGGACGCCAATCTATTGCTGGGCACACACTCACTCACACACACAGACACACTCTACACTCTATATGGGGCAATTTGGAGAACTCAGTTGACCTTGATCCACGTTTTTGGACTGTGGGAGGAAACCGGAGAACCCGGAGGAAACCCACGTGGACACGGGGAGAACATGGAAACTCCACCCAGATTGGGATTCGAACTGGGAATCCCTAGTGCTGAGAGGAGAACATGCCTTAATTCAGTGAAAACAAATCCCTCCCAACAATGTTTATGGATTCATAGTCCAGCCCACCAACATGACCCCATGGGCCTGGTCCACTTATCCCCTCCGCCCTCTAATGTTATTTTTTTAGGGTTGCAGGGCTCAGTTGGAAAGAAGGGCTGGGCGATGAAGGGCAGAGTGAGAGAGAGAGAGAGTACAGAATATGGAACGCGATTGTTAAGGTAAGTACATGCTTTTAAAAATGCAAAACCTTTCTTTTTCAGTGCCAGTCTCACAAAAGTGTGAAAACCAAATTAGAAATAGTACTAAAATGGTGCAAAATTATAAATACACCATAAAACTAACAACACATTCTGAGAAAGATTTGTACTGAGCAGAATATTTGCAGAATATAATATAGAGTGTACAGTATAGTAGAATAAAGTGTATGATGTTCTGACAGATAATTGCCTTTAATTTGCAGAGATTGAGATTTTTGAAAGTTGGGTTGTTTTTATTTCGTATTCTTAATATACTCATCTCTTAATTTTCAGTCGCATTGAGTGCTGTGTATGTTATTCATATATGTATCTTAATATTTACACCGTCTGATTAATAATCTGTAGCAGCAATGGGCTGTTCCTGTGTCCTGTGTACATAATTAATTTTTTACCTCATTTTATTTTGTAATTAGTGCATCAGAACTGTTCGTAAAGATTTAGTTAATCACAGATGCATTGATTAGCCCCACAAAAATAAAAGAAGCCATAAGTCGGCATTTAAAACCTCTTAGCGTGACGTGTGAGGTCATTTTTTCAGTTTCATTCATCGCACTGTAAGCGTCAACAGCTATGAGAATGTTTATGATGAATTGAACGTCAGGTCTTCAGATACGATATCGGTACTTGACCAGCAATTTTAGTTTTGACTGATTTCCATATTAAGATGCAGGTGTGTCTGTGTGTGTGATAGAGAGAGAGAGAGAGAGAGAGAGAGAGAGAGAGAGGAATTGCCATATACTGTTACAGAAAGGCAACAGCTGCAGTCTCTGGTCATAAGACCTGGGTCTCAGCTTGCCATAACTCGGATAGTTCTGCAGGCTGAACCATCGTTATTATTTTGGAGTAAACACATTACACCCACGATAGGAATTCGTATTAATGCAGACTGTGTGTGGTTAGGTGGATCAGACGTTTTATAAGTACCATTTATCAGAATTAAAACAATTTATTCATTCATCCATTATCTTCTGCTTAATCCTCTACCAGGGTTGTAGGGAGGGGGGGAGGGTTCCCCATGCCCATCCAAGGAGGTTTTCGGGCGCTGTGCAGATACACCCAGGACAGTGTGCCAATCTATCACTGGGCACACACTCACTCACACACACACACACACACAAACACACTATGTGTGGCAATTTAGAGCATTCAATTCACCTTGAATCCATGTTTTTGGACTGTGGGTGGAAAGCGGAGAACCCAGAGGAAACCCACACGGACACGGGGAGAAAATGGAAACTCCACCCGGATTGGTGAACCTGGAGAGGAGAACATGCTAAACACTAAGCCACCAAGCCACCCACATGCATATGTGTGTGTGTATCTATATATAAATATAATCTTCTGCTTAATCCTCTACTAGGGTTGCGGGAGGGGGGGGGGTTCCCCACGCCCATCCAGGTGAGAATGTTTCGGGGGCTGGGAAGATACAGCAGGACAGGGTGCCAATCTATCACTGGGCACAGACTCACTCACAAACATGGGGCAATTTAGAAAGCAGAAAACCTGGAGGAAACCCACACTGATATATTTAGATATACAATATATACCTGTATATATATATATATATATATATATATATATATATATATATATATATATATATATATATATATATATATATATATATATATATATATATATATATATACACACACACACACATCACACACATGTGTGTGGGTGGCTTAGTGGTTAGCATGTTCTCCTTTCAGTATTGGGGATCCAGGTTCAAACCCCAATCTGGGTGGAGTTTCCATGTTCTCTCCATGTCTGCAATGGGTTCCCTCCAGGTTCTCCGGTTTCTTCCCACAGTCCAAAAACATAGATTCAAGGTAAACTGAATGCTCTAAATTGCCCCATATAAAGAGTGTGTGTGTGTGAGTGTGCCCAGAGATAGATTGACATCCTGTCCTGGGTGTATTTGCCCAGCGCCTGAAACGTTCTCCCCTAGTAGAGAAGTAGAAGATTTTATATATATAACCCTAGTTTCCTCCCACACTCCAAAAACATGGATTCAAGGTAAAATGAATGCTCTAAATTGCCCCATATAAAGAGTGTGTGTGTGTGAGTGTGCCCAGAGATAGATTGACATCCTGTCCTGGGTGTATTTGCCCAGCGCCTGAAACGTTCTCCCCTAGTAGAGAAGCAGATGATTTTATATATATAACCCTAGTTTCCTCCCACACTCCAAAAACATGGATTCAAGGTAAACCGAATGCTCTAAATTGCCCCACATGGACTCTGTTTTTGTAGGTGTCCATGTGAGGGAGTGTGTGCCCAGCAGTAGATTGGTGCCCTATCCTGGGTGCATCTGCCCAGCACCCGAATCATGAGCATGGGGACCCCCCCCCCCCAAACCTAGTAAAGGATTAAACGGAAGATAATGAAGGAGAGAGTCAAATCAGATCTGAGCTCACAGCTTTTGGAGCTATTGGACCCCATAATCTGCCCCCTGCTGGTGATATCATCCCCAGACTAACAACTGAAGTGCCAGGCACACCAGGTGGTGTTTATGGGGTCTGCTGGAATCTGCCCTAGTGCCCCAGCGTGAAGGGTCTTGTCTCCACTGCAGTGTTTTTATTTAATTCTAGTGAACATTTTAAAGCAATAGGATTCTAAAAACATTTCTATTGTAAATATTTCCCTGTCATGTACAGTAAGTGTAACCGCACTTCTTGAAGAGTCCATTTAACGAATTAGAGATGACCAAAGAATGCGCAGACCGACACAGATGACTATGAATCACGAACTGCTCTTTCTTTCGGTTCGTTCGGCTCCCAAGTGACTCCTTTGACTTTTTTTGTAGCTTAAAATAGTTTGTTACCAAATTATGTGTAGAATGAATTACTACCGTAAAAACACATTATAAATGTTTATTTTTAATAATATGGTTTTATCCATCCATCCATTATCATCCGCTTTATCCTCTATTAGGGTCGCGGGGGGGGGGGGGGGGGGTTTCCCCATGCCCATCCAGGGGAGAACGTTTCGGGCGCTGGGCAGATACACCCAGGACAGGACGCCAATCTATCACTGGGCACACACTCACTCACACAGACACACTCTATATGGGGCAATTTGGAGAACTCAATTGACTTGATCCATGTTTTTGGACTGTGGGAGGAAACCGGAAACCCACGCAGACACGGGAAGAACATGGAAACTCCACCCAGATTGGGATTCGAACCGGGAATCCCTAGTGCTGAGAGGTGAATGTGCTAACCACTAAGCCACCGTGCCGTGATTGCTACAAAAATAAAATATAAAATATAAAAACAAGGATCCTCTGCAGGGGCGGTGGCTTAGTGGTTAGCATGTTCTCTTCTCAGTGCTAGGGATTCCGGTTCGAATCCCAATCTGGGTGGAGTTTCCATGTTCTCCCCGTGTCCGAGTGGGTTTCCTTCGGGTTCTTCGGTTTCCTCCCACAGTCCAAAAGGTCAATTGGATCAAGGTCATTTGAATTTTCCAAATTGCCCCATATAGAGTATGTCTGTGTGAGTGAGTGTGTGCCAAGTGATAGATTGGTGTCCTGTCCTGGGTGTATCTGCCCAGCGCCTGAAACGTTCTCCCCTGGATGGGCATGGGGAACCCCCCCCGCGACCCTAATAGTGGATAAAGTGGAAGATAATGGATGGATGGATCCTCTGCACTGGATGATGCTGTAGAAATTGTAAACACACTCGCGCCTTCATTAAGTTCTCTTGCTTTTCTTATCTCTAACTGAACTGATAAATCCATCCATCCATTATCTTCCGCTTTATCCTATATTAGGGTCGTGGGGGGGGTTCCCCATGCCCATCCAGGGGAGAACGTTTCTGGCGCTGGGCAGATACACCCAGGACAGGACGCCAATCTATTACTGGGCATGAACTGATAAATAAATAGTTCAAATATGTCTGTGCAGGTTGTTTGTGGAGCCGGCTCGAAATGAAATTTTACATTTAGATTTACATTTAATCATTTAGCAGATGCTTTTATCCAAAGCGACTTACAAATGAGAACACCACAAGTCAGTAGTTATGAAGAAATCATGCTGTACTGTAGAATTATCAAACTCTTTTCTTTTGTTTTTTTTTTTTACAACAGGTATTTGAAATTTTACTTTTGCACAGTCTACACCCTTTGCCTTTGAACTGTCAATCACACTAAAACATTTTAACTTTAATTCACCTAGCCAGCTATTTTATATTTTTATATTTATATTTCTCTATTTATTGCTCAAACTTCTCTCAGTGTGTTCACTGTGTATGAGTGTGTGTGTGTGTTTGTGTATGTTTGTGTTCACTGTGTCTGTGTGTGTGTGTGTGTGTGTGTGTGTGTGTGTGTGTTTGTGTTCACTGTGTCTGTGTGTGTGTATGTGTTTTTGTGTTCACTGTGTGTGTGTGTTTCTGTGTGTGTATGTGTGTGTTTGTCTGTGTGTGTGTGTCTGTGTGTTTGTGTTCACTGTGTGTGTGTGTGTGTGTGTGTGTGTGTGTGTGTGTGTTTTTGTGTTCACTGTGTGTGTGTGTGTGTGTGTGTGTGTGTTTTTGTGTTCACTGTGTGTGTGGGTGTGTGTGTATGTCTGTGTTCACTGTGTCTGTGTGTATGTTTGTCTGTGTGTGTGTCTCTGTGTGTTTGTGTTCACTGTGTGTGTGTGTGTGTGTGTGTGTGTGTGTGTGTGTGTGTGTGTGTGTTTGTGTTCACTGTGTGTGTGTGTTTGTGTGTTCACTGTGTGTGTGCGTGTGTGTGTTTGTCTGTGTGTGTATGTGTTTGTGTTCAGTGTGTGTGTGTGTGTTTTTATTGTGTTCACTGTGTGTGTGTGTGTGTGTGTGTGTGTGTTCACTGTGTGTGTGTGTTTGTGTGTGTGTCTCTGTGTATTTGTGTTCAGTGTGTGTGTGTGTGTGTGTGTGTGTGTGTTTTGTGTTCACTGTGTGTGTGTGTGTTTTTTGTGTTCACTGTGTGTGTGGGTGTTCACTGTGTGTGTGTGTGTGTGTGTGTGTATGTCTGTGTTCACTGTGTCTGTGTGTGTGTTTGTC
Organism: Corydoras sp. C115; assembly: GCA_019802505.1. Lineage (NCBI taxonomy): Eukaryota > Metazoa > Chordata > Actinopteri > Siluriformes > Callichthyidae > Corydoras > Corydoras sp. C115. The sequence goes on along the minus strand of JAFMOC010000214.1, from coordinate 257,161 downwards.
TGTGTGTGTGTACTGTGTATGTGTGTGTGTGTGTGTGTGTTTGTGTTCACTGTGTGTGTGTCTCTGTGTGTTTGTGTTCACTGTGTATGTGTGTGTGTGTGTGTGTGTTTGTGTTCACTGTGTGTGTGTGTGTGTGTGTTTGTGTTCAGTGTGTGTGTGTGTGTGTGTGTGTGTGTGTTTTTGTGTTCACTGTGTGTGTGTGTTTCTGTGTGTGTATGTGTTCACTGTGTGTGTGTGTGTGTGTGTGTGTTTGTGTTCACTGTGTGTGTGTGTGTGTGTGTGTGTGTGTGTGTGTGTGTGTGTGTGTGTGTGTGTGTGTGTGTTTGTGTTCACTGTGTGTGTGTGTGTGTTTGTGTTCACTGTGTGTGTGTGTGTGTGTGTGTGTGTTCACTGTGTGTGTGCGTGTGTGTGTGTGTGTGTGTGTGTGTTTGTGTTCAGTGTGTGTGTGTGTGTGTGTGTGTGTGTGTTTGTGTGTTCACTGTGTGTGTGCGTGTGTGTGTTTGTCTGTGTGTGTATGTGTTTGTGTTCAGTGTGTGTGTGTGTGTTTTTATTGTGTTCACTGTGTGTGTGTGTGTGTGTGTGTGTGTTCACTGTGTGTGTGTTTGTGTGTGTGTCTCTGTGTATTTGTGTTCAGTGTGTGTGTGTGTGTGTGTGTGTGTGTGTGTGTGTATGTCTGTGTTCACTGTGTCTGTGTGTGTGTTTGTCTGTGTGTGTGTCTCTGTGTGTTTGTGTTCACTGTGTGTGTGTGTGTGTGTGTGTGTGTGTGTGTGTGTGTGTTTTTGTGTTCACTGTGTGTGTGTGTGTGTGTGTGTGTGTGTGTGTGTGTGTGCTTTTTTTGCTTCACCTTTCTCTACACCTTTCTCAACCCACTCTGCAGCGCCTCCACAAGGCCATTAATGTAACTAGTCACATGCATAAACATGTTACATTAGTTTATATTCTGCGGTGCCCATTAGAGAAACAGGACAGGACATCCATCTGTTCCCAATTACAACCACCGATCCAATCACACGTGTTGTCTCAACTCATCCATGATATGTGTAAAATGCGGATGACCCTCAGGGCCACCGTAGGTTTGTAAATTGTAAGGCTATTTAAAGAGTATTTTGTGTACCATCATTTCTGCTTTGGCCTTCACTTAGAAGCTCATCTATCTCTCCAGCTGCTTCTGTCCGTCACCATCTCCCTCTCTCTCTCTCTCTCTCTCTCTCTCTCTCTCTCTCTCTCTCTCTCTCTCTCTTTTATTTCGTCTCTTTCAATTGGATCCTAATATTTGGTTGAATGTTAATATTTCAGATGTTTAATGGAGCGGGCAGCACGGTGGCTTAGTGGTTAGCATGTTCTCCTTTCAGCACTGGGCATCCAGGTTTGAATCCAATTTGGGAATTTGGGTGGAGTTTCAATGTTCTCCCCGTGTCCATGTGGGTTTCCTCTGGGTTCTCCGGTTTCCTCCCACAGATCAAAAACATGGATCAAGTCATTTGAATTCTCCAAATTGCCCCATATAGAGTGTGTTTTGTGAGTGTGTGTGTGTGTCTCCAGCGATAGATTGACGTCCTGTCCTGGCTGTATCTGCCCAGCGCCCGAAATGTTCTCCTCTGAAAGGGCATGGGGAACCTCCCCCCCCCCCCCCCGCGACCCTAATAGAGGATGAAGCGGAAGAAAATGGATGAATGGATGTTTAATGAAGACATTAGCAGAACATTCATTCATTCATTCAAATTCATTCACTAGGGTCGGGGGGTGGTGGGTAAAAGGTTCCCCATGCCCATCTAGGGGAGAACGTTTCAGGCACTGGGCAGATCTTCTGTTCTATAAACACATGCTTTCAAGTTTTGGTCAATGTTTTTTTACTTCTTGGCTGGACTATTGTGCTTCACTGCTCTACGGTCTTCCTAACATGATAATACGCCCTTTACAACTTATTTAAACTGCTGTGGCTAGGATCCTTACATCCACTCGAAAACACCAGCACATCACCCGGGTTCTAGAGCAACTGCATTGGCTCTCTGTGTATAAACGCATTCAATATAACATACTGCTCCTTACTTGTAAGGCCCTTCATGGTCTTGCTCCGGTCTTCCTTTCCCACCTGCTGACCCCCTACACTCCCGTCACTCACCCAGGTCCTCCAATGCTGGCCTGCAGACCATACCTAGATTTAGGCAGATCATTTAGTGTGGCTGCCCCCACTCTATGGTACTCTCTACCACATTCTCCTCATTTGGTCTCTTCATTTCTACTTTTCAAACCCATCTCTTCATCTAATTATGAATAAGTGTATGTGCCAAGCGATATATTGGTGTCCTGTCCTGGGTGTATCTGCCCAGCTCCCGAAACGTTCTCCCCTGGTTGGGCATATGGAATCCCCCCGCGACCCTAGTACAGGATAAAGCGGAAGATAATGGATTGATGGATTTCACATCTCGGGAGAAGAGAGTTAAGCGCTCACATGTTAACTCGTGAAAAAAACGTAAGTTTAGTGAAATGAGTGTAAAAAGTTTGGGAGATGAATCGTTGGGTTGCAGGTTTTTTTATGAGCTCTGGTTCTCGATGTGGATGATTCTGCTAAATAAGCGTTAACACGTTCTAAATGTTTCCACAAACAGACATCACAACCGCTGCACAAACCGTCCATGTTGTATATACTCCACCCCCCCCACCCCCCCGCACTGCTGTCACAGAAGCCCAAAAGCTCCCGAAACGTTCTCAACCTGGCTGGGCATATGGAATCCCCCCGCGACCCTAGTAGAGGATAAAGCAGAAGAAAATGAATCCATGGATTATGATTATTATGTTCAAAATACATGCTGTTAAACAGCCAATAGAGGGAGCTGTAATCGGCCCTTCCAGACATTGTGTGTCTTTAAATAGGTAGGTGACAGGCTTAAGACTTGACCAGTTTCCCCTACAGTAAGGTTCCTCCGCCCAGTAAAATATGGAATCATCCCGTATTTGACAAATAAACGTTGCATCCCATACTGAACAAATCCGGGACACAATGTGCCATAATCATGTCTGTGCATGCATCATCAATCCTATATCTAACAATAATGATTAAAAGCTTCTCCGGCTCCACCGAATTCTGTGACCTTAGAGGGCGCTGTTGTCAATTTAGACCCCAAAATCACATTTGTTTAAAAAATGTACATATACATTTCCTAGATCACAAAATTCATTCATTATCTCCCACTTTATCCTATATTAGGGTCGTGGGGGGTTCCCCATGCCCATCCAGGGGAGAACGTTTCGGGCGCTGGGCAGATGCACCCAGGACAGGGCACCAATCTATCGCTGGGCACACACTCACACACTCTATATGGGGCAATTTGGAGAATTCAATTGACCTTAATCCATGTTTTTGGACTTTAGAACATGGAAACTCCACCTAGATGGGGATTCGAACCGGGAATCCCTAGTGCTGAGAGGAGAACGTGCTAACCACTAAGCCACCGTGCTGCCCTAGATCACAAAATTGTTTGGCGTATTTTGTGTCAAAATGTTTATATATGTGAGGTATACTTGAACTTATACAGTGTTCAGTGATCATTACATAAATACAATTATTAATGTGGTTTATGTGTTTGGATGACATGTTCAAGTTCAAAGTTACTTAAATAAAAAGTAATTTATTTATATAGCGCTTTTTACAATAGTACATTGTCATAAAGCAGCTCTACTGTTTTATGAGGTGGAACCCACAAAGAGCAAGCGGAAGCAACAGTGGCCAGAAAAAACTCCCTGTTATGTTTCCCTGTAAGAAACCTTGTGAGAACCAAGGCTCAGTGGGGGACTCATCCTCCTTGTGCGGCCGGGCAGCATCAATAGTGTAGGACAGCCATGTACAGATTGTGTGGTGATCATGTAACCCGTATTTAACTATTGAAAAACTATATAAGTCCATTGTGGGCATCCTGCAGGATTGCCAGTCCAATAAAAATCCAGGTTCCATTCAGTAATCGTCGTAGCCGCAGTGCTTCAGCAGAACCATGGATGAAGAGCTGATGACACCTCCAGGAAATTGGCAACATCTCAAAAGAAACAGTCAAGAAAAGCAGTGAGAGCAAATAAAGCACAGTATTTAAGTAACATCCAGAGTTTGATTGATGCAGTACAGCAGTCCTTCTCAAATAGTGGTGCGGTGCTTGGGGGGGCGCATAAGAAGATATCACAGAGCAAGTGATATTAAGTGTACTGAACAAACCCTCAAGAGACAACATGGAAAACTATTTAACAGGGAAGGCAGAGAGAAAGGCGGAGAGAGACGAAGATAATGAGAGTAGGGGTGAGCTGCAATATTCGCTGATTCGACGATTCGATTCGGAGAACCGTAGTCGACTATGAACCTCATAGTCGAATGTACCATTTTGACCACATGGGGGTGCCCATGGCTGCTGCTAAGCATTAGTTTTTACATGAAATGTCTTTGTTTTCGTTATATATATAGCCTTTTGTCAAATAAAATCATCCTAATTTCTAGAAAAAAAAGGTTTTCTTTTGTTAGAAAAACAAGTAAAATATAAAAAAATATATATTTTTAACACTCGAAGTCCCAGGATTTTCAACCTACCCCCTGAAGTCCTGAGAGTGGGTCAAAAGACCCTTAGTCCAAACTGTTGACTCTGATGGCTCCAATTAGCATCCTTTCATTTGTAAATGTGGCCATTACCTGAGGACTCTGCAGGGGGGAGTAGAGCTAAACTCACACCTCACACAAACGTCTGTCTCATACTGTAAACAGTTGTGAAATCAACTGGTTAGATTTAAAACTTATATCTCTTTGTGGCATGGTGGTGCAGATTTTGAACAAATTGTTGATTTACAATCTGTTTCAAGAAATATGCAGAAGTTTTTCTAAAATAATTTATTAATGTTTTTCTTTTAAAAAAAAGATAAATGGGTTCAAAATGACAGTTTAGAAAAAAATAACCAAACTAATTGTGTTCATCCATTTACATTACATTTACATTTATGGCATTTGGCAGATGCTCTTATCTAGAGCGACTTACAAAAAGTTCCTGTCATCATCTTAGAATATTCACCAAAAATAGAGATTGACCAGAATTCAGAGTGCTTTGAGCCAAAGTAATACCAGAATTAATCTGTACAAACAAACTAAAAACCTGACTCTTTTTTGCTCTTAGTACGCATTATCATGGTAATGACCTACAGGCTGCCTAAACACACACACACCTATCATCCCCCTCTGCCCAAATTCTACAGACAGGCCTGAGTGAGACCTCCGTGAAGCTGAAGAAACATACAGGAATTGGCAGCAAGATTACATGAACATGAAAAAATATTTATCATTCTCATTCCTTTCTTTTTCTTTTCTTTTTGTTGTCCAATACGTTTTTTTATTACTCAACATATTTTATGCTCACATATTCTTTACCCTTTTGTTCTTTTCTTTTTCTTTTCTTCACAAAAAAATACAAGGTTTTGTCTATTCATTCTTTTAATTTTTTAATTTTACCCTTTGTTCACCTGCTTTTTCTTATGCTGTTCTTTCCTTCCATTTCCTTCTTTCTTTTCTCTACATTGTTACATGTATGTATATATGAATACTATATGAAAACTGTTTGACCATGCTGACTAAAAAAATAAGTTGCCCAATAATAATATATGCTGGCTAATAAAAAAAAAGCAGGTGAAGAAAATGGTAAAAAATAAAAATTTAAAGAATAAATAGACAAAACCTTTTATTTTTTTGTGAAGAAAAGAAGGATAAGAATGAAAACTGTTTGATACTGACTAGCAAAATACAGAAACATACTTTAGCTGGGGGTAGGTTGAATAGTGTGTTACCTGCAACCCTATGCATGACAAAAGAGGACAGCTAGTGCTCTCTAATGGTTATGCAGAAGGATCTCAGATTTTCAGTCAAGCTAGTAAATCAACTTCTTATATTTTGAACTTATATCTCTTGGAGGCAAGGTGGTGCACATTTTGAACAAATTAAAGTTGATTTAAATTAAAGTTGATCTTGTTTTTCAATTGGTTTGGCTCATTTCTTGAAACCGAGGTGACATTCTCAAAACACCATGTGAAACACAGCTCAAGAGACTTTTTGGGGGCATTTTGAGGGCACTGACAATTTGTATAAAACACACATTTTGTTTTGAAGCATACATAATGTGTATTGGGGAGATGTAACCTTTTGGTGCTGATCTGTGATGTTGTGCTGCATTATACAGGTCATTTTGCCAAATGACATAGTTTGCAAAACATACAATCTGTTTCAAGAAATATGCTAAAGTTTTTCTTTTTAAAAAGATGTGGAAGAAGTGTGTTCAAAATGACAGTTTAGAAAAAGAAAACAAATTAATTGTGTTGATCCAGCTCAACAAAGGTATTGAAAAAGAGTGTAAGCAAAAGAATGTAAGTTGCTCCTGAGTGTCTGTCCACCCCCCAGCTGCATTACTGTGCAGGGGACATGCATAAGGTTGCTAACACCTTAGCAAATTTGCATGCAGCCTTTTGTGCTGTGGGGGATAAATAGGTGACTGCTTCACCTATTTTGCTCACAAGAAACAAAATGCAGAGAAGGTTCACCACTCAACAGGCATTGGAACTGGAATACAATATATATAATCTTTATATTATAAAATACAATAAACTGAATAGAACTAACTAGAAACTAAATAGCTAAACAACCTCCCCCTAAATTGCTCACTTGTATAAAAAATGCGATAAATGTAAGTTGCTCTGGATAAGGGTGTCTACCAAATGCCATAAATGTAAATGCTGAAATGCTAGTCACACAATAAGGACATGCCACTCACACATGTAGCCCTCCAATGCAGCCTATAGTAAATAGGTGTGAATTGTTTTATTCCTTTTATATTTTTTGTATGACAAAAAAAAAATGCATGTAATCAAATAACAGTTGTTCTTTTGTATATTTCTCATGCTGAAATTTCAGTCCTCTTGACACAAATGCTTCTGGTCATTACTCACAGCTGTAACTTACTGTAAAATTTCTAATTCTTTATTTAAAATATAAAAAATAATTTACTGTTTGTGCTTTTTTGCTCAAATAAAACTAAACTAAATACAATATATATAATCTTTATATTATAAAATACAATAAACTGAATAGAACTAACTAGAAACTAAATGGCTAAACTCAATGGAAAACCTCCTGTGGTGCTCCAGTAATGGCCTTATTTACAGAACAAAAGACGGTGATTAGAGGATGTTAGCTAAAATCCTTCAGGTCATTCGACCCGTCTCTGGGTTCCAGAGGTAGAAATGTCAAATGACCCCTCTCTGGGACTTGTAGTGTTAAAAAACTACGCCCTTAGCGCCATCTTGTGGTGAAATTTTAACTGATTCGACTATCAGTCGACTATAGGGAAAATCTGACGAATCAGATTCGACTATGAAAATCTTTAGATGAATACAGCCCTAAATGAGAGCAACAAAAGTCAACCGAAAACTAAAACGAGGAAATATGACGAAGCTTATGTAGCGCTTGGCTTCACTGTAACTAAAGGTGGGACACGAAGAAAGTCCGGTGTGTCTTCTGTGTCTTAAAATGTCGGCAGCGGACAGCGTGAAGCCAAATAGATGAAGGTGTCACTTAAAGACATTACATCCCAATCACACTGATAACCGCTTGAGTTTTTTAATTGAAAACGTGATGAGTACAGCCAGCAATCATCCCGCTTTATGAAAACTACTTCAGAAAAGCTGTGCGCTGCAAAACGGGTGCGTTATAGCCATTAGTTTTGACTTCCTTATTTTTTTATATATATATATATATATATATATATATATATATATATATATATATATATATATATATATATATATATATATATATATATATATATATATTTATATAAAAAACAGCAGCAAAATTGTTGTTTTTCATTTTTGTTTTGTAGGTTAAAATGTTAATAAATTGTGCTCCTGAATTAATGTTGCTGATTAATTTGAATTTATTATTGTTTATTAATTTTATTTCATTTCATTTTTCAGTATCAAATGCCAGTCAGTTCAATAATGTTTCTAGTTTAAATAAGGGTCTCATTCGTTTCTGTTACAAACTAAAAAACAACGTTAATAAAATGATTCTTTGTTCTAAGTTGATCTATATTTCTTTTTTGTTTTCGTTATTGTTAATAAGGATACATTGTTATAAAAGAGGGGTACTTATAACAAATTTGTAGACAAATGATACTACAGTGGGCGTGTAAAAATACTTTTTCATCCCATTTTGTCATGTACAGGGGGGGGGTGAGTGTGTGTGCGTGTGTGTGTGGGGGGGAGCGCAAAATGTTTTCTTCTTCCTAGGGGGGCTTAACAGAAATTAATTGAGAATCACTGCAGTACAGCATGTGACTTCGGCATCACAGACTAGAGCAGCAGAACTAAAGGGGAAGATACTGAAGACTCTTAGTTGAGAGGTCTCCCTGGAACAGAAACATGACATGATCATCGCACAATCTGTACATTAGTGTCCTACACTGTTGATGCTGCCCGGCCGCTCAAGGAGGAGTCTTGGACCTCCCAAGGTTTCTTCCTTAAGATAACAAGATAACAACGAGATTTTTCTTGCCACTGTCGCTTCGGCTTGCTCTTTGGAGGTTTATAACACTGTAAAGCTGCTTTGTGACAATGTACTAAAGCGCTATATAAATAAATTACTTTCAGTTTTTAAAACTGTTGGAGGTGAACAGATAAGTAAATCTCCTCTGTAACCCTCACTCACTACTAACCTGTTAGACCAGAGAAACTAAAATGTGCCACTGACTTTTTCCAGAAACAGAAACTTCATGCAGAACTGAAAGAAGGCCAAAGAAATCTGCTGTCGAGTGTTGGCTCAACCCTGCAATCATGGATCCTTCAGAGGAGATCAAGTCTGTGGTGGGTCGTCATCATGCGTTATTTCTGTTGATGTGTAATAAATCCAATAAAAAACAAGATTGAAGGTTTTATTGCATGAATAGAGCTGCTGGTGGAGATCATCCATCCATTATCTTCCGTTTTATCCTCTATTAGGGTAGCGGTGGGGTTCCCCATGCCCATCCAGGGGAGAACGTCTTGGGCGCTGGGGAGATACACCCAGGACAGGGTGCCAATCTATCGCTGGGCACATACAGACACACTCTATATGGGGCAATTTGGAGAACTCATTTGACCTTGATCCATGTTTTTGGACTGTGGGAGGAAACCGGAGAACCTGGAGGAAACCCACGCGGACACGAGGAGAACATGGAAACTCCACCCAGATGGGGATTCAAAGCGGGAATCCCTAGCGCTGAGAGGAGAACATGCTAACCACTAAGCCACCGTGCTGCCCCTGGTGGAGATCACTACATTTTAAATCAATTAAACCCCAAATTTTTGCCTCTAAAAAGATCAGATCTACAAACCCCCTCCAGTAAGGGTTTATTCACTGGAGTAATTTATCAGACAGAAAAAAGACAAATCAAAGATTTTTAATGTTGACCTTCATTTGATTTCTTATCTGATGCTGAAATAAAATAAAAAAGATGGAACACAAACAAAGGAAGACCACAAATGTTGGGTTTTGGGTGTTGGTCTATCCATCTGAAGGTTGTGGGTTCAAATCCCAGGTCCACAGACATTACCAATGTGGGTCCTTGAGCAAGACCCAACCTTCATTGCTCCTAGGTTGCTGTATCAATCCTGTGTTCTGGCCCCAACCAAGTAGGGATACTTGTAAGTAGCTTTGGATAAATCTGCTAAATGACCAAATATAAATATACAAATGTTCTTGTGCCTCTGTTCTTGATAGATCTACAATTAATGGATCTAGCATAGCAGTTAATTCAAACCAGGAGTCATCAAAATTGTGTATAAAAGGAGAACCTAGTAAAGATTTAAGGCCCTATCCTACACCCCTGCACATGGCGTGGCACAATGCTCATTGTTAACTTCTACTCCACCAACATCTATTTTCCCCGCCTTCCTCTGGCGTTGTTTAAATAGCAGCCCTGCTCATGAATATATCTCCGCGATGAGTGTAGTGGTCTCAAAATGAGGTGTGTTCAGGTGCATTTCTGGCGTGTTGCTATCTTGCCAACTGAAAACAACCTCTCCAGACGTCAACAGTCAGATGTTTATTACTATCTTGGTGGTAAATCATCAACACAGGCACGTATTCAAAGCTGAAGAACTAAGTTCTATTAAATCTGACTGCATTTGCATGAGAATGCAGATACATAGTGTACCCTATACTGTGTGTTCCCCATTCGCAGTCAAATGGAGAACCTCATGTATCAGTGCATTGAGTCTAAGTAGCTTAAATAGCAATCCGCCAAAGTCAAAGCAACACGATGTTAGTTTATTGCATGTTATGCACAAAACACACCCATCCATCCATTATATTTCGCTTTCTCCTCCACTGGGGTCGGGGGGGGGGGGGGGGGGGGGGGGGGGGGGGGGGGGGGGGGGGTTCCGCATTCTCATCCATGGAAAAATTTTCGGGCACTGGGCAGATAGACCCAGGTCACACACTCATTCACACAGGCATGAACACAAATACCATCTCTATATGGGGCAATGTGGAGAATTCAATTGACATTGATCCATGTTTTTGGACTGTGGGAGGAAACCGGAGGAAACCCATGCGGACACGGGGAGAACATGGAAACTCCACACAGATTGGGATTCAAACTGGAATCCCTAGCACTGAGGGCAAACATGCTAACCACTAAGCCCCAAAACACATCCATGAATATTAAAAAAGATTAGTACATGCCTGATGCTTTTTACACTGGGTAAGGCATGGAGCATGGTAGCTCCATGGGATAGGGTGAGGGTTAGAGTGTTGGACCTTTAACCCTCATTGGTCCAGGGCTGCTGTATCAACACTGTGTTTTGACCCCAACCAAGTTAGGATATTTGTAAGTTCATTCATTCATTCATTATCTTCCGCTTTATCCTCTATTAGGGTCGCGGTGGGGTTCCCCATGCCCATCCAGGGGAGAACGTCTCGGGCGCTGGGCAGATACACCCAGGACAGGGTGCCAATCCATCGCTGGGTACACACTCACATACTCAAACACACTCTATATGGGGCAATTTAGAGAACTCAATTAACTTGATCCATGTTTTTGGACTGTGGGAGGAAACCGGAGAACCCGGAGGAAACCCATGCGGACACGGGGAGAACATGGAAACTCCACCCAGATGGGGATTCGAACCGGGAATCCCTAGCGCTAAGAGGCGAACGTGCTAACCACTAAGCCACCGTGCCGCCCTATTTGTAAGTTGCTTTGGTTAAAAGCATCCACTAAATGACCAAAGACATAATTTTCCCAGCGTTAAGGATGTGTTGTGTGTGTGGTTGCAGATGTGATGGCACCAAATGTAACGGGGGTAAAATGAATGAGGACCATCCAGTTTGTGGTCGGTGTCTCTCCCCGCAACATGTGATGTTCACACAATTCACAGGGCACACAAGTCCGTGTAGCTGCGACAGGGGCATGAATTAACCATAATAAAAGACCTCTCCACCTCCACCCCCCTCCTCCTACATTGTGGAACTACATAAATCAGTGGTTCTCAAACTATAGTATGAAGTGTAAGTAGCACAAGGTGATATGCCAGATAATGGTATGGATAAGCACGGTGGCTTAGTGGTTAGCACGGTCGCCTCTCAGTGCTATGCCAAATCCCAATCTGGGTGGAGTTTCCATGTTCTCCCCATGTCTGCATGGGTTTCCTCCGGGTTCTCCGGTTTCCTCCCACAGTCCAAAAACATGGATCAAGGCAAATTGATTTCTACAAATTTCCCGATATGAGGTGTGTTTGTGTGTGTGAGTGAGTATGTCCCCAATGATAGATTAGCACCCTGTACTGGGTGTATTTTCCTAGCGCCCAAAATGTTCTCCCTTGGATGGGGAACCCCCCCCCGCGACCCTAATATAGGATAAAGCGAAAGATAATGGATGGATGGATTGTTTAGCACCCCTATATTAGCTTCATCTGTTTGTCTGTGTGTCTGGTGCTATTGCTATTTCACTCACTTCTCTTCATCAGGACAATGATGACAACACATTAATCAATTAAAAAAATTACCAATTCATTAACTAAATAGTGGTACTTAATTACTTTGGTTTTCAATAGATAAATTGCCCATTTTCTAGTAAATTTTATACTTCACAAGCAGAATTAATTTAGGATAAAGTAATGTAGCACGGGGCGGCACGGTGGCTTAGTGGTTAGCACGTTCGCCTCTCAGCGCTAGGGATTCCCGGTTCGAATCCCCATCTGGGTGGAGTTTCCATGTTCTCCCCGTGTCTGCGTGGGTTTCCTCCGGGTTCTCCGGTTTCCTCCCACAGTCCAAAAACATGGATCAAGTTAATTGAATTCTCAAAATTGCCCCATATAGAGTGTGTCTGTGTGAATGAGTGTGTGCCCAGCGATGGATTGGCGCCCTGTCCTGGGTCTATCTGCCCAGCGCCCGAGACGTTCTCCCCTGGATGGGCATGGGGAACCCCACCGCGACCCTAATAGAGGATAAAGCGGGAGATAATGAATGAATGAATAATGTAGCACGATATAGTGGTGGTTTTTAAAAAATATTTTTAAAATATTTTGCGTGTTTATAAATTGCATTCTGTAAATTGGCCACTAGGTGGCATTTGGTATTTGATTGTTAGAAACATGTTACTCAAGATCAGCGTTCATTTTTAAAAACGGACTCGATTACGTCAGGGAAGGGCAGTTTATTAGCGTATTTGCTTTCAATAAACGCATTTAGGAATGTTTTTTTTTCACTATAGTGTGTTTGTAACCATTTTATAAAAGAGGTAAGGCACTCGAGGTTGTGTATTATTTCAAGGATTCAAGGATTTTTATTGTCACATCACTAAGTACAGGTGTGCAAATATTTACAAGAATAACAAAAAAAACAAAAAAAAAACAATAAAATTAAGATTTCTAAGAAAAGTATGGAATTAAATAAAATGGAATCGCATATGGGGCTGTGGTTTAGTGATTAACACGTTCGCCTCTCAGCGCTTGGGATTTCCGTTTCGAATCCCCATCTGGGTGGAGTTTCCATGTTCTCCCTGTGTCCGCGTGGGTTTCCTCCAGGTTCTCCGGTTTCCTCCCCCAGTCCCAAAACATGGATCAAAGTCGATTTAATTTTTCAAATTTCCCCATATAGAGTGTGTTTGTGTGAGTGAGTGTGTGCCCAGCGATATATTGATGCCCTGTCCTGGATGTATCTGCCCAGCGCCCTAACGTTCTCCCCAGGATAGGCATGGGGAACCCCCCTGCAACCCTAGTAGAGGATAAAGCGGAAGATAATCCATCCATCCATCCATTATCTTCCGCTTTATCCTCTACTAAGGTTGCGGGTGGGTTCCCCATGCCCATCCAGGGGAAAACGTTTCGGGCACTGAGCAGATACACCCAGGACAGGACACCAATCTAGCACTGGGCACACACTCACTCTCTCTCTCTCTCACACACACATACAAACACACTCTATATGGGGCAATTTGGAGAACTCAATTAACCTTGATCCATGCTTTTTGAATATGTGAGGAAACCGGAGAACCCTGAAGAAACCTACGTGGGCGCAGGGGAGAACATGGAAACCCCACCCAGATTGGGATTCGACCCGGGAATCCCTAGCACTGAGAGGAGAACATGCTAACCACTAAGCCAACGTGCCGCCCACACATAGAACCATCAACCAAATCACTATGTTACATTGGAAAGTTTTATTTGCTTTAATCTACATGTTTCTATTCATACAGACACCTGATAAACAAAGCCAGGCATCCGAAATGGTGGATGTGGTGCTGGAGACGGAGGCTGAGATTGGAGCAAGTGGATACAGCGTGGTGGGTGGAGGATTAAAGGGCATTTTTATCAAAGATGTCTTGAAAGACTCACCAGCATCTAAACACCTTAGCTTGCAAAAAGGTAAGTGTTGATTATACAGTTTTTACACCACATTGTTAGGTTAAGCTCATTAACACTGAAACCTTGAGAATAATAGACAAACAGATTGGATATACAGTAGTTGTCATAGTTGTCATTAAAAAAAGAAAAACAAAAGAAATGAAATCAAATCAGATCATTCGCAATTTGGACTTTAAAACTTAAAAATCCAGCTTCACTGAACGCAGATTCACACTTTCTGTAATATATCACTGAATCTGCTGTTAAAATGGGATCACAGAAAGCATTGTTTATAATTCTGTGAATTAGGGGTGTGACAGTACGTTGTATTCATAACGCACTGTTCGGTACGGGCCACATGGTTCACACGCTGATTATCCATCCATCCATTATCTTCCGCTTTGTCCTCTACTAGGGTCGCGGCGGGGGGGGGGGTTCCCCATGCCCATCCAGGGGAGAACATCTCGGGCGCTGGGCAGATACACCCAGGACAGGGCACCAATCTATCACTGGGCACACACTCACACAAACACACTCTATATGGGCAATGGATCCATGTTGGATTGTGGGAGGAAACCGGAGAACCCAGATGAAACCCACTCGGACACGGGCAGAACCTGGAAACTCCACTCAGAATGGGATTCGAACCGGGAATCCCTAGCGCTGAGAGGAGAACATGCTAACCACTAAGGCTGCCACACGCTGATTATAACGGTTTGAAATTTGCGGCGACAGAAAAAACACAAGGCCAAATTTAAATTAAGAGGTGAGCTCTACACCTGAGCGAGTTGCGAGTTGCACTTTAGCTATAAACCCTTATCAGCGTGTCGTGTCTAGTGGAGCTCAGTTTTGAGGCGGAGCATGGAGCGTGAGTGGAACTCATACACACAAATGACACACTGCTTTATTCAGTCAACCATGTGGAAGGAGTTTGGATTTCTGTGATTGACAGCAGCGAAGGGGGGATGGTGGGGAGTATATCCAACATGGACGGTTTGTGCAGCGGTTGTGATGTCTGTTTGTGGAAACATTTAGAACGTGTTAACGCTTATTCAGCAGAATCATCCACATCGAGAACCAGAGCTCATAAAAAAACCTGCAACCCAACGATTCATCTCCCAAACTTTTCACACTCATTTCACTAAACTTACATTTTTTTCATGAGTTAACATGTGCGCGCTTAACTCTCAACTCCCGAGATGTGAAATCCATCCATCCATCCATTATCTTCCGCTTTATCCTGTACTAGGGTCACGGAGGGTTCCCCATGCCCATCCAGGGGAGAACGTTTTGGAGAACCACTAGCAGATACACCCAGGACAGGGCGCCAATCTATCACTGGGCACATACACTCACTCTATATGGGGCAATTTGGAAAATTCAATTGATCTTGATCCATGTTTTTGGACTGTGGGAGGAAACCGGAGAACCCGGAGGAAATCTACACGGACACAGGGAGGACATGGAAACTCCACCCACGTTGGGATTCGAATCAGGAATTCCTAGCGGTGGATGTGCTATGGATGTGAGGTGGATGTGCTAACCACTAAGCCACCGTGCCTCCCGAGATGTGAAATCAGACAGAACTAATCCATTACTGAAGCAATGAGCATGTACAGTAATCCTTCACATATCGTGGGAGTTACTTTCCAGAAACCTCACCATGTAGCCACATTATAATTATTGTATTATTTATATTTTTGAGGTTCTTCATAAACCCTTCCTGCACTCATATAAACACTTCATTTGCTATTAAACACTTTCTAAACTCTTAAACCTACAGAAATTTTGTAACTTCTATAACACAGAATGCCGCAATTGTAATGCTTCCGAGAAGTCCGCCTTATTTTAACTCCAGTCCAGCCAGCAAATGAGAACTTTGGAAACAGACTCAAACTTGGCTTAGTGTGGTTCCCGTGCTTGGTTTTATTCACAACATGCTGAACAAAAGCTTGGTCTTATAAAGAGTTGGGGTGTTAAAACTGGAATTAACGTAATTAACTACAGCATTACTTGCGATTAAACTCATAATAAGGAGATGAGTTAGGTCCAGTGGTCTCGCGGCTGTCGCTATGCAGCACATGTGAATGTGCACTTTACCCTTAAAATCATTACACAATATAACAAAAACTCAGAATTCGATATATTAAAAAAACAACCCTGCAAGACAGTGAAGCCGCGAGATGTGATAAGTGATTGTACCTAACCATGAGATCCATACCACAGTGTGAACCGAACCGTGATGTTTGTGTTCCGTTGCCCCCCTACTGTGAAATGTGAAGTTTAGTCTAGTACAACCCAGTGACCCAGTGATTTGCTTTTTCGTAGGAGATCAGCTACTAAGTGCCAGAGTGTATTTTGATGATGTGAAATATGAAGACGCGCTGCGGATCCTTCAGTGTGCAGAACCTTATAAAGTGTCATTCTTCTTGAAGAGGACTGTCCCTCAAACTGAAGTCAGTGTTCATCCTGGTGCACCGAATGTCGAGCTGAGGGGAGCTAAGGCTAAAATGGTATAACCTCACATCTAAATACAGCTTGTATTCCATCCATCCATTCATTATCTTCCGCTTTATACTCTACCAGGGTCGCGGGGTGGGGGTCGCGGGGGAGTCCCCATGCCCATCCAGGGGAGAACGTTTCGGGCGCTGGGCAGAAACACCCAGGACAGGGTGCCAATCCATCTCTGGGCACACACTCACTCACACAAACACACAATTTGGAGAATTCAATTGATCTCGATCCATGTTTTTGGACTGTGGGAGGAAACCAGAGAACCCAGAGGAAGCCCACATGGACACGGGGAGAATCCACACAGATTGGGATTCGAAACTGGAACCCCTAGCGCTGAGAGAACATGCTAACCACTAAGCCACCGTGCCACCCTAACTTGTATTGCTTTTTTATAAAATACCTCGATTTCCATGTTTTTTTTGTCCAAATTTTTCATAGAGTATCAATGATTTGTTTCAGAGTGTGAAAAGTCTCAAAACTTTTAAAACGAAGAAGAGAAGAGGAGGAAGATTTGGATTGAAAAGGCTGAAGGAGAAAAAGAAAGCAGAAACTGAAGCTAACGTGAATGATGATGTGGAAGCAACAGGTAGACTAGACTTTACTCCTGTTGATGTGGAGTTAGCATTTCCAAAGTTTAAACCAAAGAAGCATAAAGAAGTTTCTACAGGCAAGCTAGAAACACAGGGGCAGTCGCCCAATAGGGAAACAGTCAATAAAATCAGATTTCCTAAGATAAAACAAAAGATACCAGACATGGGGACTCAAACCAGACCCATTTCACTATCGGTGCAGGAAAGTAAATGTTCTCAGGCCAAAAAGACAGAAATGGACTCTTCGTTAGATGAGAACATGACATTAAGGGGAGTTGATGTGAAAATAAAACCTTTATCTATGGAACTGGGTAGCAGTGTGCCGCAGGAACATAAAAAGAACATTAAAGGGAAGTCAAAAGATATTAAAAAGGAAGTGGGCAGCAACAAATCTTATGCCTCTGATTTTATGGTCAGGTTGCCGAAGATACAACCATCCCATCATTCGGAAGAGGATGATGTCAAAGCCACCACAAAAATAGAATACTTTGAAAAAACTAAATTAAAAATTACTACTGCAGAACTGGGCTTGAATGGACAAAAAGCATCAAAACGATCTGAACAAAAAATTATTTGGTCCACAAAAGAATCAAATTTAGAAACGCCAAAAGGGGAAGCTGGCATTGATCTTTCTGGAAAAGTACCTTTACAGACGATACAATTACCAAAAGTCAATGTGGATGTGGAAGGGCCTGGAACCAAGCAATTTCACATTCCAGGAACTGACATCTCTCCACCAAAAGAAACCATTGAGCTTAATGTTGAAGATGGTACTGGGATTAAAATTAAGACTGGTGGTTTGCTGCCAAAAATTAATTTACCTACAGAAAAATTGGTTGTTAAAGGTCCTGATATAAAACCTGAAAAAGTGAGCACCCCGTCCTTAGATTATGTTTTGACAAAAAGAGAAACAGAGCATTCAATACTAACAATAAAGTCAACTAATGCTGATTTAAATGTTACTGATCTAAATGTTAAAGGAGAAAACATTCATACGCCCGCTGTCAAAATCTCAAAATCTCAAAAACGTGCAAAAGGAAAGGTTCAGGGAGGTGTTGATGGTGTTGGTATATCCTGTAAAGGAGAAGACTTTTACTTGCCCCAGCTTGAGCACTCCTTGCCCAGTTTGAAACCATATGGGGGTGAGTTCAAAGTTGAAGGCAGTGATAACACTACACCATTATTTAATGTAAAAATGGCAGGAGGAATTTCTGAAAAAGATAGAAAGATTGAAAAAGTGACAACGATAAAGGTTCCTGATGTTGAAATTCATATGGACAGCCCAGAAAACAGAAAAGGAATTGTAGATCTTGCTCTGCCAAAGGTAAAATTACCTGAGGGTAAGGTGCATTTGAAAACACCGGACATCAGTGTTCCATCAATTGATGCGTCCTTACCAAAAGTAAATGTTGAAGGAGATCTTTCAGGTAAAGGAAAGCCTGATGTGTCTTTACCCAAACTGAAGACATTTGATGTTGATGTTGAGGGTAAAGACATCAAAGGAGGAAGCTTTAATTTACCCCAGGTTGATCTTGCCCTGCCAACGATAAAATTACCTGAGGGTAAGGTGAATTTGAAAACACGGGACATCAGTGTTCCATCAGTTGATGTGTCCTTACCAAAAGTAAATGTTGAAGGAGATCTTTCTGGTAAAGTAAAGCCTGATGTGTCTTTACCCAAATTAAAGACATTTGATGTTGATCTTGAGAGTAAGGGCATCAAAGGAGGAAGGTTTCATTTACCCCAGGTTGATATTGCCCTGCCTAAGATTAAATTACCTGAGGGTAAGCTTGATTTGAAAACACCTGACATCAGTATTCCAACAATTGATGTGTCCTTACCAAAAGTAAATGTTGAAGGAGATCTTTCTGGTAAAGTAAAGCCTGATGTGTCTTTACCTAAATTAAAAACATTTGATGTTGATATCAACACACATGGTCCAACAATTCCATCAAACAAGTTTAAGTGTCAAGCTCCAGATGTTGACATTGATGTTGATGGCACCAAGATAAAGTCTGGTGAGATATATTTGCCAGATGTAGATATTTCTTTACCAAAGGGAAACATCAAGGGCAACATTGATCTCGAGGGCAAAGGCATTAAAGGCGGAAAGTTTCATTTACCCCAGGTTGATCTTGCCCTGCCAACAATAAAATTACCTGAGGGTAAGGTAAATTTGAAAACTCCTGACATCAGTGTTCCATCAATTGATGTGTCTTTACCAAAAGTAAATGTTGAAGGAGATCTTTCTGGTAAAGTAAAGCCTGATGTGTCTTTACCCAAACTGAAGACATTTGATGTTGATGGTAAGGGTATCAAAGAAGGAGGATTTCATTTACCCCAGGTTGATCTTGCCCTTCCTAAGATAAAATTACCTGAGGGTAAGCTTGATGTGAAAACACCAGACATCAGTGTTCCATCAGTTGATGTGTCCTTACCAAAAGTAAATGTTGAAGGAGATCTTTCGGGTAAAGTAAAGCCTGATGTGGCTTTACCCAAATTAAAGACATTTGATGTTGATCTTGAGAGTAAGGGCATCAAAGGAGGAAGGTTTCATTTACCCCAGGTTGATATTGCCCTGCCTAAAATTAAATTACCTGAGGGTAAGCTTGATTTGAAAACACCTGACATCAGTATTCCAACAATTGATGTGTCCTTACCAAAAGTAAATGTTGAAGGAGATCTTTCTGGTAAAGTAAAGCCTGATGTGTCTTTACCCAAATTAAAAACATTTGATGTTGATATCAACACAGATGGTCCAACAATTCCATCAAACAAGTTTAAGTGTCAAGCTCCAGATGTTGACATTGATGTTGAAGGCACCAAGATAAAGTCTGGTGAGATATATTTGCCAGATGTAGATATTTCTTTACCAAAGGGAAACATCAAGGGCAACATTGATCTCGAGGGCAAGGGCAATAAAGGAGGAAAGTTTCATTTACCCCAGGTTGATCTTGCCCTGCCAACAATAAAATTACCTGAGTGTAAGGTAAATTTGAAAACTCCTGACATCAGTGTTCCATCAATTGATGTGTCTTTACCAAAAGTAAATGTTGAAGGAGATCTTTCTGGTAAAGTAAAGCCTGATGTGTCTTTACCCAAACTGAAGACATTTGATGTTGATGGTAAAGGTATCAAAGAAGGAGGATTTCATTTACCCCAGGTTGATCTTGCCCTTCCTAAGATAAAATTACCTGAGGGTAAGCTTGATGTGAAAACACCAGACATCAGTGTTCCATCAGTTGATGTGTCCTTACCAAAAGTAAATGTTGAAGGAGATCTTTCGGGTAAAGTAAAGCCTGATGTGGCTTTACCCAAATTAAAGACATTTGATGTTGATCTTGAGAGTAAGGGCATCAAAGGAGGAAGGTTTCATTTACCCCAGGTTGATATTGCCCTGCCTAAGATTAAATTACCTGAGGGTAAGCTTGATTTGAAAAAACCTGACATCAGTATTCCAACAATTGATGTGTCCTTACCAAAAGTAAATGTTGAAGGAGATCTTTCTGGTAAAGTAAAGCCTGATGTGTCTTTACCCAAATTAAAAACATTTGATGTTGATATCAACACAGAGGGTCCAACAATTCCATCAAAAATGTTTAAGTGTCAAGCTCCAGATGTTGACATTGATGTTGAAGGCACCAAGATAAAGTCTGGCGAGATATATTTGCCAGATGTAGATATTTCTTTACCAAAGGGAAACATCAAGGGCAACATTGATCTCGAGGGCAAAGGCATTAAAGGAGGAAAGTTTCATTTACCCCAGGTTGATCTTGCCTTGCCAACAATAAAATTACCTGACGGTAAGGTGAATTTGAAAACACCTGACATCAGTGTTCCATCAATTGACGTGTCCTTACCAAAAGTAAATATTGAGGGGAATCTTTCTAGTAAAGTAAAGCCGGATGTGTCTTTACCTAAACTGAAGACATTTGATGTTGATGTTGAGGGAAAGGGCATCAAAGAGGGAAGATTTCATTTACCCCATGTTGATCTTGCCCTGCCTAAGATTAAATTACCTGATGGTAAGACAAATTTGAAAGCACCTGACATCAGTGTACCATCAATTGAAATGTCCTTACCCAAAGTAAATGGTGAAGGAGAACTTTCTGGTAAAGTAAAGCCTGATGTGTCTTTACCCAAACTGAAGACATTTGATGTTGATGTTGAGGGTAAGGGCATCAAAGAGGGAAGGTTTTATTTACCCCAGGTTGATCTTGCCCTGCCAACAATAAAATTACCTGAGGGTAAAGTGGATTTGAAATCTCCTGACATCAGTGTTCCATCAATTGATATGTCCTTACCAAAAGTAAATGTTGAAGGAGAACTTTCTGGTAAAGTAAAGCCTGATGTGTCTTTACCTAAACTGAAGACATTTGATGTTGATGTTGAGGGTAAGGGCATCAAAGAGGGAAGATTTCATTTACCCCATGTTGATCTTGCCCTGCCTAAGATTAAATTACCTGATGGTAAGACAAATTTAAAAGCACCTGACATCAGTGTTCCATCAATTGATATGTCGTTACCCAAAGTAAATGTTGAAGGAGAACTTTCTGGTAAAGTAAGGCCTGATGTGTCTTTACCCAAACTGAAGACATTTGATGTTGATGTTGAGGGTAAGGGCATTAAAGAGGGAAGGTTTCATTTACCCCAGGTTGATCTTGCCCTGCCAACAATAAAATTACCTGAGGGTAAGGTGGATTTGAAATCTCCTGACATCAGTGTTCCATCAATTGATATGTCCTTACCAAAAGTAAATGTTAAAGGAGAACTTTCTGGTAAAGTAAAGCCTGATGTGTCTTTACCCAAACTGAAGACATTTGATGTTGATGTTGAGGATAAGGGCATTAAAGAAGGAGGATTTCATTTACCCCAGGTTGATCTTGCCCTGCCTAAGATAAAATTACCTGAGAGTAAGGGGAATTTAAAATCTCCTGACATCAGTGTTCCATCAATTGATGTGTCCTTACCAAAATTAAATGTTGAAGGAGATCTTTCTGGTAAAGAGAAGCCTAATTTGTCTTTACCCAAATTAAAGACCTTTGATGTTGATGTTGAGGGTAAGGGCATCAAAGAGGGAAGGTTTCATTTACCCCAGGTTGATCTTGCCCTGCCTAAGATTAAATTACCTGATGGTAAGATGAATTTGAAAGCACCTGACATCAGTGTTCCATCAATTGACGTGTCCTTACCAAAAGTAAATTTTGAAGGAGAACTTTCTGGTAAAGTAAAGCCTGATGTGTCTTTACCCAAACTGAAGACGTTTGATGTTGATGTTGAGGGTAAGGGCATCAAAGAAGGAGGATTTCATTTACCCCAGGTTGATCTTGCCCTGCCTAAGATAAAATTGCCTGAGGGTAAGGTGAATTTAAAATCTCCTGACATCACTGTTCCATCAGTTGATGTGTCTTTACCAAAATTAAATATCGAAGGAGAACTTTCTACTAAAGGAAAGCCTGATGTGTCTTTGCCAAAACTGAAGACATTTGATGTTGATATCAATACAGATGTTCCGACAATCCCAACAAACAAGTTTAAGTGTAAAGCTCCAGATGCTGGCATTGATGTTGAAGGCACCAAGATAAAGTCTGGCGAGATATATTTGCCAGATGTAGATATTTCTTTACCAAAGGGAAACATCAAAAACAATGTTGATCTTGAGGGTACAGGCATTAAAGGAGGAAGGTTTCATTTACCACAGGTTGATCTCTCTCTGCCAAGAATGAAATTACATAAGGATAAGCTAGATATGAAAACACCTGACATCAGTGTTCCATCAATTGATGTGTCCTTACCAAAAGTAAATGTTGAAGGAGATATTTCTGGTAAAGAGAAGCCTGATGTGTCTTTACCCAAATTAAAGACATTTGATGTTGATGTTGATGTTGAGGGTAAGGACATCAAAGGAGGAAGCTTTCATTTACCCCAGGTTGATCTGGCCCTGCCTAAGATAAAATTTCCTGAGGGTAAGCTTAATGTGAAAACACCTGACATGAGCATTCCATCAGTTGATGTGTCCTTACCAAAAGTAAATGTTGAAGGAGAACTTTCTGGTAAAGTAAAGCCTGATGTGTCTTTACCCAAATTAAAGACATTTGATGTTGATGTTGATGTTGAGGGTAAGGACATCAAAGGAGGAAGCTTTCATTTACCCCAGGTTGATCTTGCCCTGCCTAAGATAAAATTACCTGAGGGTAAAGTGAATTTAAAATCGCCTGACATCACTGTTCCATCAGTTGATGTGTCCTTACCAAAATTAAATGTCGAAGGAGAACTTTCTGCTAAAGGAAAGCCTGATGTGTCTTTTCCCAAACTGAAGACATTTGATGTTGATATCAATACAGATGTTCCAACAATCCAGACAAACAAGTTCAAGTGTAAAGCTCCAGATGTTGACATTGATGTTGAAAGCACCAAGATAAAGTGTGGCGAGATATATTTGCCAGATGTAGATATTTCTTTACCAAAAGGAAACATCAAGAACAATGTTGATCTTGAGGGTACAGGCATTAAAGGAGGAAGATTTCATTTACCCCAAGTTGATCTTGCCCTGCCTAAGATAAAGTTAACTGAGGGTAAGGTGAATTTAAAAGCACCGGACATCAGTGTTCCATCGGTTGATGTGTCCTTACCAAAAGTAAATGTGGAAGGAGATCTTTCTGGTAAAGAAAAGCCTTATGTGTCTTTACCCAAACTGAAGACATTTGATGTTGAGCTTGAGAGTAAGGGTATCAAAGAAGGAGGATTTCATTTACCCCAGGTTGATCTTGCCCCGCCTAAGATAAAATTACCTCAGGGTAAGATTAGAAAACTTGAGCCACCAGCAATTGACATATCATCAACAAAAGGTACATCTGTTGGAGGACTGGACATGGAGAGTCCTTCTGATGAACAAAAAATTAAATCTGATGCCAGTTTTGGTTTTTCACGTGAAATAAGAATGCTCCCTACAGTAAAACTACCTACCATTAATGTACAAGCACCTAAAGTTGACCTAGACTTACATCTTCCAAGAGAAAAAAACAACACTGAGGAGATTCAACTTCTCAAAGCAGAAGGTGGTAGACCTTCTTCTGGAACAATGTTCAAAGTACCTGATGTGACAGTCGAATTTCCAAAATTATCACATCACAAATTTGGAAGAAAAGTTCAAGGTGAAGATAAAAAAACAGATGAAGTCGCTTTGTCAACTGTTTTCGACAGAGAAAAAAATACAGACAGTATGGGCGATTTTCGAGCTCTGAGTTTAGACACTAAATCAAAGGTCAAAATACCCTCAGTTGAGATATCTTTACCAGCACCAAAAACTGCAGAATGTGAGGCCCTATTGCTAAACTCTGAAATGAATGGGTCCGATGCAGATATCGAGGGGCATAAACGCACTTTGAAAATGTCAGCGATTTCATCTGTTGATACATTATTACCAATTAATCATGGTGCCTTACCAAAAGTAAAACATGCTGAATCAGCTGATTGTGGCCCTTCACAAATAATTGTTGAAACTTATGAACATCACTCAAATATCAAACTGTCAGAAGTCAACATTTTCTCATCGAATGATGGTACTGGAAACGTTAATGTTTCCAAATTTGAACTGGCCAGCAAATGTAGTGAATTCAAGATGACAAACATACCAGGAACAGACTTAGAAGGCCCAAATCTTAAAATGGATATTGGATCAAAACATGATAAGGAGGTGCTCAAGGGTGGGGCATTAAAATGTACCAAGGTAAAAACTGAAATACATAAATTTGAGAAATCTAAAAATGTGGAGC
Source organism: Corydoras sp. C115 (assembly GCA_019802505.1). Taxonomy (NCBI): domain Eukaryota; kingdom Metazoa; phylum Chordata; class Actinopteri; order Siluriformes; family Callichthyidae; genus Corydoras; species Corydoras sp. C115. Next base: position 232,386 of record JAFMOC010000214.1, on the reverse strand, counting down.
TTAATATTGAGGCTGAAGGTGATACAATCCACGATACTGAGAATACCAAAAGTTCTGTTAAAATACCCAAGTTTGGTGTTCCGCTGCCAGCTCTCACATCAGTTGATGAAAAAGTCAATCAGCTAAGAAAAATGAAAGTAACCAGTAAAGATTATGAGGTAGAATATGAGGGGCCACCAGTGCCAAAAGTCAAAAAAGCAGTATTTGTTTTAGTTAATACACAAACCGAATGTTTTTCAACTGTCTCGGGACATAGTGAAGTACATTTTACGCAAGGTTCTGCAATGTCTGCAATGAAAAGCGAAGGATCAGATGGAAATGACAAAAATGTGTCTGGAGTTACACCTTCCTTAGATCAGGATGAAGGAGATTTGGAGACGAAATGTGAACAGAAAGAAAATATAGATGAAGCATTGAAGCCAAAGTCGGGAAAAATTTCTTTCCCAGGCTTTAAGAAAAATAGGTAAAATGGGAAATGTATAAGATCCAGAATAGATTTTATGGGCAGTAAAAGAATCAGAGTCTAGAACATTGTGAAGTTCAGATTGATATCGAAGGTCACCGGGATTGTGGGGCAGTTCTACAAGAGAAAAGAACAAAGAGATGAATTTGTTTAAAAATCACCAAGGTCACTATGAACTATGTTTCCAGTGTAATGCTGCATATTATCTCAAGCTGAAGCAATAAAGCAATTCCCAAAAGTTCTGTAAACCCGGACATCCCAAAATATTTCTTTAAAACACAATATCTCCACCAGGAATCATCCTTACTGTGATAATAAAAACTAAGTAAATAAAACTACTAATAACACAAGTGAGTAAATTACACTTAAACTGAAAGTCTATAACCAACCCTCCCAAGTATTTGATTAAAAACTTAGTTTTAGTAAAAGGTAATGTTAACATTAGGGGTGTAATGGTACACAAAATTCATGGTTCGGTTCACACCATGGTATGGACCTCACAGTTTGGTACGAATATGTTACTGAGGTGGGGGGAGGGGGTACGTTTTTTTTTTTTTTTTATTGTCGAGCACTTCTTTAAAAGCCTGAAACCAGGGTTCTCCACTACAGCATATGGAGCAGTTCGCGGATCACTTTTTGCGGCTTCACTGTATTGCGGGTTAATTTTTTTTAATCAATCTAATTCTGTATTCGAGATTTTGCTGTATTGTGGCTTTTTGCGCTCTATATGTTGATAAATTTCCATAGATTTAAGAGTTTAGAAAGTGTTATTTGGTGTATAAAGTGTTTATATGAGTGTGGGAGCGGTTTATGAAGCCTTAAACATATAAATAATACAATAATTATAATGCCGCTACATGGTGGAGTCTCTGGAACGTAACCCCTGTGATATGTGAGGGATAACTGTACATGGTCATTGTTTCAGTAATGGATTAGTTCTGTCTGATTTCCCATATCAGGAGCGGAGGATTAAGTGCGCAAAAATTAACTTATATAAAAAATCGTTGGGTGGCTTAGTGGTTAGCATGTTCGCCTCTCAGCGCTAGGGATTCCCGGTTTGAATCCCCATCTGGGTGGAGTTTCCATGTTCTCCCCGTGTCCACGTGGGTTTCCTCCTGGCTCTCCGGTTTCCTCCCACAGTCCAAAAGCATGGATCAAGTCAATTGAGTTCTCCAAATTGCCCCATGTAGAGTGTGGGTGTGTGCCCACGTTCCAGAGACTCCGCCATGAAGCTGCGTTATAATTATTGTATTATTTATATGTTTAAGGTTCGTAAACCCTTCCGGTTGATCTGGCTGAAACAATGTGTGTCATTTGTATGTATGGGATCCACTTGCGCTCTATGCTCCACCTTTAAACTGAGATCCACTTAGCATGGAACCCTTGGAGGGGTTTACAGCAACTCGGCTCGGGTGTAATTTTTTTATTTTTTATTTTTTTTGTTACGCATTTTTTTCTTTGCACGTTCCGTATCATTGTATTCTGCGTGCCAAAACACATATCTAATTGTGTGGCCCATATCAAATGGATTGTGATGAATACAACATACACCCCTATTTAACATTACAACAAAGTAATAGTTGGATACTAAAACTCAATATAAATTTTCAAAAAAGATTTAAACCCTTTCTTAAGGTGTGACATCATCAGCAGGAAGCAACATAAAAATTCTCCAGCTGCTTACTTTTGTTTTTCAATATTTCACAATTATTACAGTTAAATATTATTCATTAATTACATATGCTCATTTGCATAAATGTCTACACACTGATCAGACTCAAATGGATTATTTTACTGATATATACAACCACTGATGTCAATAGCCAATTTTGTGATGTTTTAAGAATAAACTGTTATATAAATCAGAATGTTCTAGATCAATAGATTAATTATTGTAAAATAGGAATTGTGTTTTTGTTTGTTTTCATCCTCTTTATGATTGGTTGCTGATACGAAGGAAATGAGTTTTAAAATTGATACCAACCTGACCAGGGCATGACATTTTGACTTTTGTCTGAAATACAAGCAGGATATTAAGATATTAAAAACACATTTTCATATAGAAACTGAGATTGTGTATCAGGGCTTTTTATTAGGCCTATTTATAATAATGTTTTTTCTTCATTCATATGTATATATTTTATTTGTAGTGTGAGTTAAAATTTAATATAAATATAAATATATAAATATAAATGTTTATTCAGAATGAAGAGAAATGTAATAAAAGAGTTTTGTATGTTCACCATGAGTGCAGTTGTATGTACTTTGTGATCATTTGTTAATATTTTTTTTCTTTAATTTAAACAATACTTAAACTATTCATTTACTAATAAACAATATCAGTGCCATAATATTTGAAATAAACTTTAGCTGACAATGTACAGAACTGTGATTTAGAGCAACATATTTATATTATTTTTTTTATCCATCCATCCAGGGGAGAACGTTTCGGGCGCTGGACAGATACACCACATACAGGACAGGGCGCCAATCTATTGCTGGGCACACTCACTCACACAAACACACTCTATATGGGGCAATTTGGAGAATTCAATTGACTTAATCCATGATTTAGGACTGTGAGAGGAAACTGGAGAACCCGGAGGAGTTCCACGTGGACACAGGGAGAACATGAAAACTCCACCCAGATTGGGATTCGAACCGGGAATCCCTAGCGCTGAGAGGAGAACATGCTAACCAATAAGCCACCATGCCACCTTATATTATATTTAGACAAATCTTGTTATATTTTCAAAACCAATTTATATTTTGATCTAGAGAGTACATATTAAAGCATAAGGTACGAGAGGGCGTGGCATTATTGTGAATAAATTACGGGAAAGAATAAATCACAGTAGCAGAATACACCTCTTTTCCATGATTTATTCACAATAATACATAACCACGAGTGTCTTATTACTTCTATAAAACACACTATAATCAAAAAACAAGGTTTGATTAATAAATGCGTTTATTGAAAAGTCTTCTACGATGTAATCTATTTTACATCGCAGTCTTTTTTAAATGAATTCTGATCGCTGAGTAACAGGATTCCAGTTTCTCTGACAATCAAGTACTGCCATCTGCCATAAAACTTAGATCCCCAGAGGAAGTATAAATTGGTTTTGGAATTAAAGTAACCTGCAATCCTACCAAACTAATATTTTTAATATGATATGCAACAGTCCAATGAAGTGTGTCCATATACTTATGCTGATATATGTGTTATATTATGTTATTCTATCATTCATTCATTATCTTCCGCTTTATCCTCTATTAGGGTCGCAGTGGGGTTCCCCATGCCCGTCCAGGGGAGAACGTCTCGGGCGCTGGGCAGATACACCCAGCACACTCTATATGGGGCAATTTGGAGAACTCATTTGACTTGATCCATGTTTTTTGGACTGTGGGAGGAAACCGGAGAACCCGGAGGAAACCCACGCGGACACGGGGAGAACATGGAAACTCCACCCAGATGGGGATTCGAACCAGGAATCCCTAGTGCTGAGAGACGAATGTGCTAACCACTAAGCCCCGGTGCCGCCCATATTGTGTTATATCAGAAAAAAATATTTATTTCAAATGATTACACGTCTGCTACTTCCTGTTTGTGTTCGTGACTGCCTGAGCTCTGAGGAAGTAACTCGTTTAACCTCCATAAACCAGAATGACATCCTAATCTACTGCAGTCAGACTCGCCACGCCACCTAATCGAGTCCGGTCCTCACTTCTGAATTGATCACGCAGCTGGAATTAGATCATGCAGATGAAATGTTCAAGCTTTTTTTCATTCCTAAGCGAAACTTTACATTTTGCGAATGTCCTTATTTAAATTCAGTTTTCAATTTGTCTGTAATATGTTCTACTGCAAAAGTGAAATAGAGTTCAGTTCACATGAGGTATCGGGTTGCCAAATCGTTAACTATACTTCTAGCATTTTGACCAGGTTTTGAAAATCAGATTGAATTTAATGACTTTATTCTAGACCGGTTTTTAAAAGAGCTGTGTGACTCACATTTTAGGTTAGGTAGCTTCACATGGGTGCGGCACGGTGGCTTAGTGGTTAGCACGTTCGCCTCTCAGCAGCTAGGGATTCCCGGTTCAAATCCCCATCTGGGTGGAGTTTCCATGTTCTCCCCGTGTCCGCGTGGGTTTCCACCGGGTTCTCCGGTTTCCTCCCACAGTACAAAAACATGGATCATGTCAATTGAGTTCTCCAAATTGCCCAATATAGAGTGTGTGAGTGTGTGCCCAGCGATAGATAGGCGCCCTGTCCTGGGTGTATCTGCCCAGTGCCCGAAATGTTCTCCCCTGGATGGGCATGGGGAACCCCCCCGCATCCCTAATATAGGATAAAGCGGAAGATAATGAATGAATGAATGAATGAGCTTCACATGGTTCCACTGTGTTCTCACACTGCGCAATGTTTATCAGTCATATTTTACATTGTGGGGCGGCACAGTGGCTTAGTGGTTAGCACTAGGGCTGTATTCAACTACAGATTTTCGTAGTCGAATCTGATTCGTCAGATTTCCCTATAGTTGACTGATAGTCGAATCAGTTAAAATTTCACCACAAGATGGCGCTATAAGCGTGGTTTAAAATTTTTTTTTTTTTATATATATATTTTACTTGTTTTTCTAACAAAAGAAAACCTTTTTTTTTGTTTTTCTTTTTTTTCTAGAAATTAGGATGATTTTATTTGACAAAAGGCTATATATATATATATATATATATATATATATATATATATAACGAAAACAAAGACATTTCATGTAAAAACTAATGCTTAGCAGCAGCCATGGGCACCCCCATGTGGTCAAAATGGTACATTCGACTATGAGGTTCATAGTCGACTACGGTTCTCCGAATCGAATCGTCGAATCAGTGAATATTGCAGCTCACCCCTAGTTAGCACGTTTGCCTCTCAGCACTAGGGATTCCCATTTCGAATCCCAATCTGGGTGGAGTTTCCATGTTCTCCCTGTGTCCACGTGGGTTTCCGCCGGGTTCTCTGATTTCCTCCCACAGGCCAAAAACATTGATCAAGTCAATTGAATTCCCCAAATTGCCCCATATAGAGTGTATCTGTGTGAGTGTGTGTGTGCCCAGTGATAGATTGGTGCCCTATCCTGGGTGTATCTGCCCAGCACCCGAAATGTTCTCCCCTGGACGGGCATGGGGAACCCCACCCCCGTGACCCTAGTAAAGAATAAAGCTGAAGATGATGGATGGATGGATGAAACGTGTGCGTAATGAAAACAAATAAAAACGATGACACTAAACTAAACGTCAACTGGAAACCCTACAAGTGCAAATTATTTAACAGTACATCAGTTTAAAAAGCTAAATTCAGACTGCGATGAGACTTACTATGAAATCATAAAATCTAATATTACTTTATCTTCTGATTGATAGATTGAATTCTTTATTTATCCCAGAGAACATTTAGCAACCTGTCACTACATTGTAGGTCATGTGTGACGATGGATGCTATCCTTATTATATTTTTAATAGAAACATTGTTAAAAATTTGTATATAACTCATTCATTCATTATCACAATCTTCTACTAGGGGCACATGAGAGGGGGTTCTCATGTCCGTCCAGATACATTCATGCTTCGTGTTATACTGGGCCTAAAACAAGCTTCTTTAGAATACTCTAAATTGTGTGTGTGTGTGTGTGTGTGTGTGTGTGTGTGTGTGTGTGTGTGTGTGAGAGTGTATGTGCCCAGTGATGGATTGGCGTCCTGTCCTGCATGTATCTCCCCAGCGCCCTAAACGTTCTCCCCTGGATGGGCCCCTCGTATGGGGAAACCCCTCACTATAATAGTAGAGGATTAAGTTAAATGAATGAATTAATGAATGAATGAATTAAAAAATTGCCCCATATAGTGTTTGTTTGTGTGTGTCTGTGTGAGGGTCAGTGTGTGTGCCCAGCGATATATTGGCACCCTGTCCTTGGTAGAACTACCCAGGGCCCGAATCGTTCTCACGCTTACTGTCCTAGTAGAGGAATAGGTGAAAGATAAGAAATGAATAAATGAAAAGTTGCCCCATATAGTGTGTGTGTGAGTGTGTGTCTAAAATGTTCTCCCCTGGATGCACATGGGGAAATAGTAAAGGATTAAGGGAAGATCCATCCATCCATTATCTTCCGCTTGTTCCTCTACTAGGGTCGCAAGGGGGTTCCCCATGTCCATCCAGGGGAGAACGTTTCAGGCGCTGGGCAGAAACACCCAGAACAGGGCGCCAATCCATCGCTGGGCACACACTCACAAGCACATTCTATATGGGGCAATTTGGAGAATTCAATTGACCTTGATCCATGTTTTTGGACTGTGGGAGGAAACCGAAGAACCCGGAGGAAACCTACATGGACAGGGGGAGAACATGGAAACTCCACCCAGAGGCGAACGTGCTAACCACTAAGGCACCGTGCCGCCCGATTAAGGGAAGATCCATCCATTATCTTCCGCTATGTCCTCTATTAGGGTCGCAGGGGATGGGGGTGGTTCCCCATGCCCATCCAAGGGAGAACGTTTCGGGCGCTGGGCAGATACACCCATGACAGGGCGCCGATCTATCGCTGGGCACACACTCACTCACACAGACACACTCTATATAGGGCAATTTTGAGAATTCAATTAACTTGATCCATGTTTTTGGACTGTGGGAGGAAACCAGAGAACACGGAGGAAACCCACGCGGACACGGGGAGAACATGGAAAGTCCGGGAACCGGGAATCCCGGGAACGTGCTAACCACTAAGCCACCATGCACCCTTAAGGTGATGATAATGAATGAATTTTATATTCAAATTGAGATTTTGTGGGGAAAGTCAAGATGAATAAAGTGACATTGTTGTGCTATTTGTGTCGAAGAGTTTCGGTTTCGTCGTTGAAAATAATTTGAATATGCGAAACATCCCACGTTTCATCGAATGGGTAAATCTGTACAATCTGGCAACCAGAGTACAAAGCGATTCACGGGAGGACGCGAGGGTTTGCGAGCGAGGTGAGAGGAACCGGGGAACAAAGCGAGCAGAACGTTCCTCATCTGGGTCGGTGTTTGAGTTTTGAGTGTAGTGAGAACATGGTAAGTGGCTGCAGGTCGAATTTACTGCTGCTGCTGCTGGTTTGTTTGTACGTGGGGTACTTGTTGCTCGGGGCCGCGGTGTTCTCGGTGCTGGAGAAGCCGCTGGAGGAGAAAGTTCAGGCCGAACTGAGAACCCTCAAAGAACAGATCCTGGGCAACCTGAGCTGCATTAACAGTACGGTTCTGGAAGATTTCCTCAACACGCTGCTCAACGCCAACAGGTACGGCGTGTCTCTGCTCGACAACTCTTCAGACGTCTCCAACTGGGACCTGGCATCTGCTCTGTTCTTCTCCAACACCCTGCTCACCACCATCGGTAAAGCAGCTCGTTTTCACGTTTTTCTCGAGGCTTGTGTTTTGAGACGCTCCCTAAAGTGCGTCCGCGTTTAACACGACAGTTCGCTGAAGTCACGTTTGTGTTCGACTTTCCTAACACACTCGGAATTTCACGCTTTCTCAGAGACTTTTTTTCACAGAGATTGACGAAAGAGTTTTAAGATGAAAGAAGGCGACAAATGACAACACTGAGCGTTATCAAAGTGATTAACTCAATTATAGCCTAAAGCAAACTGTATCCTGTTTTGTTCAGGTAGTGTTAGGGACTGTCGTGCAATTGGAGGAGAAGTTTGGAGTCATCGTGTTTATTTGTTTTAATTACGCACACGATTCATCCATCCATCCATTATCTTCCGCTTTATCCTATATTAGGGACGCGGGGGGTTCCCCATGCCCATCCAGGGGAGAACGTTTTGGGCGCTGGGCAGATACACCCAGGACAGGCCGCCATCTATCGCTGGGCACACACTCACTCACACAGACACACTCTATATGGGGCAATTTGGAGAATTCAATTGTCCTTGATCCATGTTTTTGGGCTGTGGGAGGAAACACACGCAGACACGGGGAGAACATGAAAACTTCACCCTGATTGGGATTCGAACTGGGAATCCCTAGTGCTGAGAGGAGAACATGCTAACCACTAAGCCACTGTGCCTCCCGCACATGTTTTATGTTGTTGTATATTAAGGTATCAGTATAAAATATTTATTCATTCATTATCTTTCACTTAACTCCCTTCTCACAGCTGCTATGTTTTTATTTCTATTGCTACTAGATTTTTTAATGTCAAGTGCATTAGTAATGAAGGAATAACCTGCTAACTCCAGCCTTCCCCGGACAAGAAGGATAAAATGTATTAGCATTTTTATCACAATATTCATAATCCAACTATCCATTATCTTCCGCTTTATCCTCTAATAGGGTCGCGGGGGTTCCCTATGTCCATCAAGGAGAGAACATTTCGGGCGCTGGGCAGATACACCCAGAACAGGGTGCCAATCTATCACTGGGCACACACTCACCTACTCACACACACACACACACACATACACTCTATATAGGGCAATTTGGAGAATTCAATTGATCTTGATCCATGTATTTGGGCTGTGGGAGGAAACCGGAGAACCCCCACGCGCACACAGGGAGAACATGGAAACTCCACCCATATTGGGATTCATACCTGGAATCCGTAGTGCTGAGAGGAGAACGTGCTAACCAATAAGTCACCGTTCCACCCTTTATTGAAATGTCATTTTGTTTATTTTACCTCTACATTAGTTACTACGGAAGCCCACAGAGGACATGCAGTGTTATTTTTTTTAAAGTAGTCATCACGAGATAACAAATCTTGTTATGGGGTATCCAATACAGATATAATGGCAGGTGAGACCCTGTCTCAATAACACCCCATTATCTGTTTTAGGAAACAGCGGAGCTGCGATTTACCGTAAAAGTGTCATGAAACACTTTTTTTATGCAACAGTTAAAGTAAATATAACACCAAATGTCATAAAACCAAACAGCACCCCAAATTTATGTCAGGTGTATTGATATGACCATTCTACTACTTCTCTGGTCGCTCATAAATGTAATATGTTGTGATAATGACAGAAATAAGTTGTTATAACAAAAAAACAAGCTTCGGTATCTTTTTTTATTAAAAAAAAAAAATCTTATCTTTATATTAACAAATTAAAAAAAACGTGTCATCTCTGGGCTTCCGTAAGTTACATCAATTTAAACTTTTTTTATTTTCCCCCAGTGTTCTTTTGGAAAGAAGCCTGGAGGATTTAAATATAATATAAATATAAATCTACGAGTAACTAATTTATTCTAATACAGAGGAGCCTTGTTTATTGTTTGCTTTATAATAAGAAAACAATAAATCAAGTAACGAGTTTCGGCTTTTGGCCAAAATAAGTTTGACAATATGAGCGCATCATGTAAGCGCACTGTTATTTCGAACCGTGATCCCCAGCGCTTTGAGGCGAACATGCTAACCACTAAGCCGCCTTGTGCTTAATCAAATATTGGCATTAATTAAAAGATGAAAGTAGGGTGTTCACCATGCGCGCACACCACAGCACTGATGGGGCAGAGTGTAAATATTTAATAACAAATGCAGTAACGTAGGCTGCACTCAGTTCCTCAAGGACACCATGACGCTCCATATCCCGGTCATTAATCATACATGTTTACAATTTCTGATTTGGGGAAGTTTTTATATCTCTTATAATTGTCTGTGTATAGTTGTTTGATGTCTATCTAATTCAGGGAGCGCAGACTACGAAGAGGCACGCTCCATCTGATGCGTAACAATAACATTTATTTATTTATTGTTCCCTCAGGGTATGGTCACACCACTCCTCTGTCAGATGCAGGAAAAGTCTTCGCCATCTTCTATGCATTTATTGGCGTTCCCTTCACGATGCTGGTCCTCACTGCTTGTGTGCAACGCTTGATGGTTCCACTGAACTTGCGCCCGGTGACATTCCTGCGGCGCCGGTTCGGATGGCTTCCTCATGCAGCCAGCATGCTGCACTTTGCCGTGCTGTTCCCGTTGATCATCGTGGTTTTCTTCCTGCTTCCTGCACTTGTGTTTAAAAGCATGGAGCAGTCGTGGTCCTTCCTAGAGGCCTTTTATTTTTGCTTTATCTCGCTCTGCACTATCGGATTGGGAGACTTTGTCCCAGGAGAACAACCAAACCAGCAATTCCGACCGCTCTACAAGATCTCGGTTATGGGTAAGTTACACCAAAACCTTGCACTCATTCAGGAACTCATTCTAAACTAAAGTTTTGCTGTTGTGACCTTGTCTAGGCAGAAAAAAACTCAACACACCAGACCAGATGCAGGAATATAAAACAATAATGAAGTATATTTACATTCAGACATATGATGACTTCAGGAGTGACCCAGGCTAAAACACACACACATTGCGCGACACTGTGCCCGTGCGCGACACTGTGCCCGTGCGCGACACTGTGCCCGTGCGCGACACTGTGCCCGTGGGCGACACTGTGCCCGTGGGCGACACTGTGCCCGTGGGCGACACTGTGCCCGTGGGCGACACTGTGCCCGTGGGCGACACTGTGCCCGTGGGCGACACTGTGCCTGTGCGCGACACGTGCCTGTGCGCGACACTGCGCATGTGTGCATGACTGAGACTTTGTGTGACTATCTGACTGTGTTACTGTGTGTGATGCACTGTGTGCGCGCATGTGTGTTACTGTGTGTGTGTGCATGCACGTGACTGTGTGTGTGTATGACTGTGTGTGCGTGTGTATTTAGTCCAGTCCTGGTGTTTGATTTAGAAAAGAATAAAAATATAATAAACCTGCCAAGACCTCAATGGAACTGACTGAACTGATTCTAAGACACTGTTGGTGTGCAACTAAAGTTTTGCTGTTGTGACCTGGTCTATGCAGAAAAAAACTCAACACACCAGAACAGATACAGATACAACAATAATGAAGTATATTTACATTCAGCCATATGATGACTTCAGGAGTGACCCAGGCTAAAACACACACACATACACACGTGTTTGTGTCGGCATGAAATTTGTTCCTGTTGTGCAATCCTGTCTCCCGTCCTCATTCCCTTCTACCCCGTGACACAGTGGAACCACAACAGGAGCAGCTTTATTGCCGACACGAACTCACCTTCACGCGGACATACCGGGCTTTGCGGTACATACACATGTAGACGTGCCATGTCCACTGTCCCATCAGTCACTTTTCCTGCTGAATGTGCCGTACCCGCTTATAAAGGCACACGGTCGTCAGATGGAGCCGTGTCAGGTGAGCTAATCAAACTCCCTGATCAGCGGGTCAGCTCTGTCTCTCCTCCCTCTAGAAATGTGCGTGTGTGACACTGTGGGTATGCGTGTGTGCCATTGGGTGTGTGTGTGTGACATTGTGTGTGACTGCGTGTGTGTGACACTGTGGGTATGTGTGTGTGACACTGTGGGTATGTGTGTGTGTGTGACTGTGTGTGTGATAATCTGACTGTGTGTACATGTATGTGACTGAGACTGTGTGTGATTATCTGATTGTGTTACTGTGTGTTACAACGTAACGGTGCACTCACAATGAGAAGCAGAGCAGCTTCATGCAGCTTCATGCAGCTTCATGCTGTTTTTGGTTGTTCTGGATAATGACAGTGATGGAGAACGTGTTACGTTGTATCTTGGTTTAATTATCTTAAGCAGTGTTTAAATGTGATTTATAAATACATACAACTTGTACACAATGGTGCTAATTAATGATCAAGCTTCACATTTAAATTTTTTGACAAAATATGAGTGAAGACACTGCCCTCTATGGGAGTGACGGGGATGAGGTAACATATTACAGCTACTCAAATTTGTGTCATTAGTATTTTTTTCACCCAATGCTACATATTGTGCCAGTGTGTTTGAGATTTGGGTTTAATTGTTCTTTGGGATAATTGGATGCCTCAATACTGTAAATAAAAGCAGACATTTATTGACCTTAATAATTCTACAGTGTAGTTGGTTTTCTTCATAACTACTGACTTGTGGCGTTCTCATTTGTAAGTCGCTTTGGATAAAAGCGTCTGCTAAATGTAAATGTAAAGACATGGAATTTTTTTTTCATTTATCCGATTCATCGAATAATCGGAAAAAAATAATCGACAGATTAATTGATTATCAAAATAATCGTTAGTTGCAGCCCTATTGTGCATGCGACTGTGTGTGTGACTGACTGTGTGTTACTGTGTGTGTGCGCGTGCACATGACTGTGTGGGTGACTGTGTGTGTGTGTGGACATGCGTGTTTAGTCCAGTCCTTGTGTTTAATTTAGAAAAGAATAAAAGTATAATAAACCTGCCAAGATCTGAATGGAACTGACTGTTTAAACACAACCAGACTAACCTGTCCTCGTTTCCTCAATCCTCACATGACCATAATTAGCCAATCATGGGTGGCTTTGATTAACAAAAGGGCCAGTTGTATTCCTAACTGATAGCATTGTGAAGTGTTCTGTCTGAACAGAGCTAACATGTTATTAACCACCAGCAGGACATTTAACAGGAGAACCCTAGGAAAAAAGTTTTAAACCATAGTTGTAAATGTTTCCACAAAAATACCTCACAATTGCTGCACAACGCCGACAGTCCGTGTTGGATCTACCCCCTGCTGTCAATCACAGGAACCCAAACTCCTTCCACACGGTTGAACTGAATGAAGCAGTGTGTGTCATTTGTAGGGGTGCGAATCGCTCAGTGTCTGGCGATTCGATTCCGAGATCACGATTCAAATTAGATTTTTCAGTTCAAATGCTCTTTAAATTTTGTTTAAATGATGTGATTGACGAGATGAAACGACAATGTAAACAAATAGAACATTTATTTAAAACAATACTTTCAGGTTCCTTCCTGTATCAAATCTCATTTTATATTTATACAAAAATAGGATTGCGCTAAATTAAAATGAGCAGTATTAGGTTCGCTTAGCTGCATGTCTTTTTCTTGCATAAAAAAAAACATCTAACAATGAACAAATAATTCTAAATATATTAATACAAAAGTTTACCATGGTGTATTAGACTTTAATTAAAACTAAAAATACAGACTTTACAGTCAGAGTGCCTTTATATTTTGCAAATCTTTCAAATTTAACCTTAAAACTAAAATCCATACTTCAGTCTTTTTAACTATATTGCACCAACATCCACTACATTTTCAAAACTTAACCTTAAATATTAAATATATTTTTCAACTTTTCATCTTCTTTTAGTTGAGGTTGATGTCGCGCCAAACGGGCTCACGCATTTGTCGTATTTCCAAAGTACCTCGATTTCATTTTACACTCATTGTAAACAGTTGTGCTCATGTCGAGCTCTTTCTTCCTGGCTTTAAAAGTCAAACACTGGCTTTTAACGATGATGATGGGGGGAGGGGGGGCTTCCCAATGCTTCCCAATAGCATGAACTAGCATGCTAGTGACCTACAATGAGAGCTGGCTAATGGGAGTGTGCTGTATGGTGGCTGAGCGGATACGTAATGCAATATGCAGTATGCTCGGGATGGGGGCGCCAAAAAATAAAACTTGAACGCATTTAAAAAAAAATTTATTCTTGGGCATTTTGAATCGATTCCGAATTGCCAGGTCTACGAATTGCGATTCTTTGAAGAATCGATTTTTTTCACTCAGCACCCCTACTGATTTGTGTGTATGGTATCCACTCACGCTCCATGCTCTGTCTCTAAACTGAGCTCCAATAGCAAGACTAGCTTAACCTAAGGTGCAACTCGCTCAGGTGTAGAGCTCGCCTCCTAATTACCACCCCTATATTAGCTTCATCTGTGTGTCTGGTAAAAAGCTACTTCACCCACTTCCCATTATCTGATTAAGATGAAACTTTGCACAATTGTTCATCGTTGATGACAACACATGAATCAATTAAAAGAATTACATTTGCATTTACATTTACATTTGGTCATTTATTGGACGCTTTTATCCAAAGCGACTTACAGGGTGAGCACAGGGTTAATCACAACATCCCTGGAGCAATGAGGGTTAAGGGTCTTGCTCAAGGACCCACATTGGTAACTTCAATGGACCTGGGATTTGAACCCCCAACCTTTAGATTTACCAATTGATTAACTGATTAGTGGTAATTTATTCATTAATTTTGTTTTCTATGGATAAATTGTACATTTTCTACTTAATTTTATACTTCACAAGCGGATTTAATTTAAGATAAAGAAATGTAACATGGGGTGGTTTTTAAAAATATTTAAAATTTTAATTTTTGCTTGTATAAGTATATTTTTTTAAATACTTTGCTTATATATAACGGCCTGCATATATGCATATAAGCATATATAAGATATCGTTTTTATCCAAAGCGACTTACAAGGTGAGCACAGGGTTAATCACAACATCCCCGTGCTCACCTTGAAAGTCGCTTTGGATAAAAACGTCTGCTAAATGACCAAATGTAATGTTATATTTAGTTATGTCTTGTGTTTTTTTGGACGAAAGCGTGTAACAAACCATGTGGCCCTTACCGAACGGTTTGTAATGAGTACTGTAACACCTCTAGTACAGGTTGAACCCATCACTGTAGTCTACAAGTCAGTCAGAAGTTTCAGGATGTTAATATGAAAGATATTGTTTGTAAATTTTCAATAGCAATACCAAAACGGTACTTTATTCCTCCCACAGTCCAAAAACATGGATCAAGTCAATTGAATTCTCCAAATTGCCCCATATAGAGTGTGTGTGTGTGTGTGTGTGTGTGTGTGTGTGAGTGAGTGAGTGTGTGCCCAGCGATAGATAGATGGCACCTTGTCCTGAGTGTATCTGCCCAGCGCCCGAGACATTCTCCCCTGGATGGGCATGGGGAACCCCACCGCGACCCTAATAGAGGATAAAAGCGGAAGATAATGAATGAATTAGCATGTCAGTCTTCTCGGTTAAGATGCTAGCACTTTCCTGCTTGTTGGGGTCACCTGCTGTGGAAAAAACTTGTTCTGATGGTGTAGAAAATGCCTGCACACACATGTAATGCATGCACGGCCTGACATCACGTCCTTCTTTTCCCATCATAAAACTGAAGGTTCAGTAAACAGGGACTGCATGTCTCTCTAGTTCTGTATTTCCTTTTGTGCCCTTTCTCTAGGGAGAGACCGCACTGGCCTGATTTGCTAGGGCACTATTCTCTTCTGCAAATAGCTCCTGTAAAGCAGAAAGCTTGGGTTTCAGAGACGGGGAATATTTAAAACATTGAAAATTGTTTTAGCATGGTAATCAAAATGGGTAACTCTAAACAACAATATAAACTTAACATGATACACTGGGATACAAAGCTACAGACTTAATTGATAAATGTAGTAGAGTTGTCATAGTACTCCCCAGCACTGGGTTTTTTCTATTTTCTCATTTGCTTGGACTTCAACTTCAATTCTGATCTTACTTGGTGACTGTAATGTTAATTTATGGTCAATTCTTATGCCTGATTGGAGAATCTGTCATTCTTTTCCATTTAATTCTGACCCATATTGTATGGGGTGCTTTATTTTTAAAGCGAGGATTCATTGCAGTTGCCGCCTCAAGAAACATTCTGAGGTTATCATCCTGTAGAATGCATGAGTAATAAAGGACTAATGTTTACACAGATAACATTATTTGCAAAAGTAAATGTATCCATTCTACATTCCTGATAACGAATAGAAACTCCATTCAACACTTATTTTAGTCTGGTTTTGGAAGGTGAAATTGAGTTCAGCATGTGGAAAGTCACAATACTTGTCTGAACTGATGCTCTGTTTTAGGATTTTAAACTAGCAGAGTGCAAGTCACATGATGCCCAACCTTTTCTGCAATTCATCTAGCACTATTGCAGTATTCACAAATTTTGGGGTCAGTACTGATACTGATATCCAACAACACAAGAAATGAGAGTTTAATTAAAAATATATATATATATTAAAAAATATGTATATATATAGATATATATATATACGTGTGTGTGTGTGTGTATATATATATATATATATATATATATATATATATATATATATATATATATATATATATATATATACACACACAACATCTGGTTGTATAACCATTCCTGAGATTTTTCCATGCCAAAATTACAATTCACTTTGCATTACGGTAATGTTTGTACTCCCATAACTCCGCCAATATTTGAGCTACAAAGATGAAATTAGCTGTAGTAGGAGATGGCTGCAGCCAGACCAGTCTTGTGAGCTCGAAAGACACCCTATTTTCCAGCCACTCCCCTTTTTACCTCATTCTCTGTATTGCTTGGATATACAACCCCTGGCAAAATTTTTGGAATCACCAGTCCCTGAGGACGTTCCTTCAGTTGTTTAATTTTGCGGAAAAAGGAGAGGATTATCAAACTCCTTAAAGAGGGTAGATCATCACACAGTGTTGCACAAGATGTTGGTTGTTCACAGTCAGCTGTCTAAAACTTGGACCAAGTATGAACAACATGGGAAGGTGGTTAAAGGCAAGCATACTGGTAGACCAAGAAAGACATCAAAGCGTCAAGACAGAAAATTTACGACAAAACAAATGGGAGGAAACTGGAGTCAACGTCTGTGACTGAACTTTAAGAAACCGCCTTAAAGAAATAGTGATGGCTTTCATTAGCTTTTCTGTATATAAATTCTAACACCTAAACAGAAAAAAACAAGGTCTCGATGGGCTAAGGAAAGGCAGTCATGGACTGTGGATGACTGGATGAAATTCATATTCAGCTGCATTGGGCAAGGTGGTGATGCTGGAACTTTTGTTTGCTGCTGTTCCGATGAGATTTATGCAGACAACTGTCTGAAGAAAACATGCAAATTTCCACAGTCATTGATATGGGACTGCATGTCAGGTAAAGGCATTGGAGAGATGGCTGTCATTACATCTTCAATAAATTAGTTGGTTTACATTGACTTTTTGGACACTTTTCTTATCCCATCTATCGAAAGGATCTTTTGGGATAATTAAATCATTTTTTAAGATGATGATGCATCTTGCCATAGAGCAAAAACTGAAAAGATTCCTTGAAGAAAGACACATAAAGTCAATGTCATGGCCTGCAAACAGTCCGGATCTCAATCCAATTGAAAATCTGTGGTGGAAGTTAAAGAAAATGGTCTATGAACAAGGCTCCAACCTGCAAAGCTGATCTGGCAACAGCAATCAAAGAAGGCTGGAGCCAGATTGATAAAGTACTGTTTGTCACTCACTAAGTCAATGTCTCAGAGACTGCAAGTAGTTATAAAAGCCAGAGGTGGTGCAACAAAGTACTAGTGATTCCATAATTTATTCCCTGTGCTTGTTCTAAAAGTCTAACTGTTACTGGCTACCACAATTATTTTTCTTGATTTCTTTTAGTGTTTCCTAAAGCCAGAAAGTTGCCTTTTGAAATGCCTTTGTTTTGTTTTTTTTGTTATGTCTGTGATCTGTTTTTTGCTACAACATTAAACAACAAGGACCAACCTCAGGGACTGGTGATTCCATAATTTTGCCAGGGGTTGTACATATGCACTGTGCCTCCTATGTCCACCCTGTGTGTGACTGGCAGCCTGTGTGTGACGCTGTGTGAGTGACTGTGCGGCTGTGCACATGACTGTGATGCTGTGTGAGTGACTGTGTGTAAGACTGTGACAGTGTGTGACATGGTGTGTGAGACTGTGCACATGACTGTGACATGGTGTGTGAGACTGTGCACATGACTGTGACACTGTGTGCGTGTGTCTGTGCGTGCGTCTTTTAGTCCAGTCGTTGTATTTTGATTTTGAAAAGAACAAAACTAAAACAAAGCCAAAGTAAAACTGCCAAGACCTGACAAAACAAAAAATGCCTTCTGCAGTCATTTTTAATTTAATCTAGGAATTGTGTGTGTGTGTGTGTATATATATATATATATATATATATATATATATATATATATATATATATATATATATATATATATATATATATACATACACACAGTGCATCCGGAAAGTGTTCGCAGCGCTTCACTTTTCCCACATTTTCTTACAGCCTTATTCCAAATTGTATTACATTAATCTCTTTCCTCAAAATTCTACACAAAATACCCCATAATGACCATGTGAAAAAAGTTTTCTTGAGAGTTTTGAAAATTTATTAAAAATAAAAAACTAAGAAATCACATTTACATAAGTATTCACAGCCTTCGCCATGAAGCTCAAAATTGAGCTCAGGTGCATCCTGTTTCCACTGATCATGATTTGGAAAGGCACACACCTGTCTATATAAGGTCCCACAGTTGACTGCATGTCAGAGGGCAAACACGAAGCATGAAGTCAAAGGAATTGTCTGTAGACCTCCGAGACAAAATTGTCTCGAGGCACAAATCTGGGGAAGGATACAGAAAAATTTCTGCTGCTTTGAAGGTCCCAATGAGCACAGTGGCCTCCATCATTCGTAAATGGAAGAAGTTTGGAACCACCAGGACTCTTCCTAGAGCTGGCTGGCCGTCTAAATTGAGCGATCGGGGGAGAAGGGCCTTGGTCAGGGAGGTGACCAAGAACCCGATGATTACTCAGAGCTCCAGCGTTCCTCCGTGGAGAGAGGAGAACCTTGCAGAGGGACAACCATCTCTGCAGCAATCCACCAATCAGGCCTGTATGGCAGAGTGGCCAGGCAAAAGTAAACGGCTTAGTAAACGGCACAAGTCAGCCCGTTTGGAATTTGCCAAAAGGCACCTGAAGGACTCTCAGACCATGAGAAACAAAATTCTCTGGTCTGAGGAGACAAAGATTGAACTATTTGGTGTGAATGCCAGGCGTCATGTTTGGAGGAAACCAGGCACTGCTCATCACGAGGCCAATACCATCCCTACAGTCAAGCATGATTGTGGCAGCATCATGCTATGGGGATGTTTTTCAGCAGCAGGAACTGGCAGACTAGTCAGGATAGAGGGAAAGATGAATGCAGCAATGTACAGAGACATCCTGGATGAAAACTTGCTCCAGAGTGCTCTTGACCTCAGGCTGGGGCGACGGTTCATTTTTCAGCAGGATAACGACCCGAAGCACACAGCCAAGATCTCAAAGGAGTGGCTTCAGGACCACTCTGTGAATGTGTGGCCCAGCCAGAGCCCAGACTTGAATCCAATTGAACATCTCTGGAGAGATCTGAAAATGGATGTGCACAGACGTCTCCCATCCAACCTGATGGAGCTTCAAAGGTACTGCAAAGAAGAATGGGCAAAACTGCCTAAAGATAGGTGTGCTAAGCTTGTGGCATCATATTCAAAAAGACTTGAGGCTGTAGTTGCTGCCAAAGGTGGTTCTACAAAGTATTAAGCAAAGGCTGTGAATACTTATGTAAATGATTTCTTTGTTTTTTAATTTTAATACATTTTCAAAACTCTCAAGAAAACTTTTTTCACATGGTCATAATGGGGTATTTTGTGTAGAATTTTGAGGAAAGAGATCAATTTAATACAATTTGAAATAAGGCTGTAACATAACGAAATGTGGAAAAAGTTAAGCATATATATATAATACAATACATAACATAATATATTAAATATATTATAAATATATTTAAAAAGCACTGTGAGTGACTGACACTGTGTGTGACTGTGACATATATAAATACATAACATAATATATTAAATATATTATAAATAGATTTAAAAAAAAAAATATTTGAAATCTATTGTAACACAATGCTCCATACAGTCTCATTCTCAGGAGATGGTTGGTGTATGGGTTACTGTAACACTGCTGTCAGGCTTTTCTGTGTTCTTACATGTCTGAAGGTGGAGGATCATGTATCTGAAATTTTCATAGGTGTGGGTTTTGTGAACAGCGCTGGTGTTTGGAGAAGCGGAATTTTATTATTATTTTTTTAATGGAAATGTTTTTTGAATGTGTAACATTTTGCTTCCTTTTTCTTCTCCCCCTTGTGAGGTATAAGTTAACTTGTGGATTCAAGGTGAATTGGCTGCTCTAAATTGCTATAAAAAGCAGAGGGGGTGATTAAGTAGGTACTTTCCTCCAGGTTCTCTGCTTTCCTCCCACAGTCCAGAAACATGGATTTATGGTGAATTAGCTGCTCTAAATTGCCCCCATATAGTGCAAACATGGAGGGTATTATAAAGTAGGTTCTTGTTTTTATTAACTTTTTTTTTTATTAGTGATTTTGCAGCTTCTCCCATTGTCTGTATGGGTTTCTTCTGGGTTCTCTGATTTCCTCCCACAGTCCAGAAAGATGGATTCAAGGTGAATTGGCTGCTGTAAATTACCCCATCTACTATAAAAACAGAGGGGATAATCAAGTTGGTTCTAGTTCTTCCTCTGGTTTCTTCCCACAGTCCAGAAACATGGATTCAAAAAAATTGCCACCAAATACTATAAAAACAGAGGGGCTAATTAAGTAGATGGTTGTTTTTCCTCCAGGTTTTCTGGTTTCCTTCCACAGTCCAGAAATATGGGTTCAAGGTGAATTGGCTGCTCTAAATTGCCCCCATATACTATAAAAACAGAGACGATAATTACGTAGGTGCTTGTTCTTCTTCCTGATTTTCTGGTTTACTTCCACCGTTCAGAAACATGAATTCAAGGTGAATTGGCTGCTCAAAATTGCCCCTTAGAATATGAAAAACGGAGGGGATAATTAAGTAGATTCCTAGTCTTTCTCCGGGTTCTCTGGTTTTCTCCCACAGTCCAGCAACAGATTCAAGGTGAATTCAAGGCTGCTTAAAATTGCCCCCAAATCCTATAAAAACAGAGGGGCTAATTAAGTAGATGGTTGTTCTTCCGCCAGGTTTTCTGGTTTTCTTCCACAGTCCAGAAACATGGATTCAAGGTGAATTGTCCTATATACTGTTGTCTAAATTGCCCCATATACTATGAAAACAGAGGAGATGATAATGTAGGTTCTAGTTCTTCCTTCAGGTTCCATTCAGAAACATGGATTCAAGGTGAATTGGCTGCTCAAAATAGCCCCTTATAATATAAAAAGCAGAGGGGATAATTACCTAGCTTCTTAGTCTTCCTCCTGGTTCTCTGGTTTTCTCCCACAGTCCAGAAAGATGGATTCAAGGTGAAATGGCTGCTTTAAATTGCCCTATATAGTAAAGATGATAAAAAAAAAATTTTAACGGGATGATATAGTAGGTTATCATCGATTTTTTTTTTTTTTTTTTTTTTTCTGGTCAGACCTGTAATGTAGAGGAATTAAACATTCATCTCTTCTCTTTCAGTCTATCTGTTTTTGGGCCTGATGGCGATGTGTTTCCTGCTGCGCTCCTTTCACAAGCTGGCGGATGTTCAAGGTTGGACTGCGTTTTTTCACTTGCCCAGCTGTGATGAAGATGATAAAGACGAGCACACTGACGTGGTAGAACCGGCTGCCGGCGAGTCCGACACCAGACCTCTGGATCCCGGCGCTTCCGTTTCCTACAACTCCATCAGCAGATAATCCTGTCGCTTCTATGGAACTGAGACCTTTCTTAAATGTGCTATTCTCGTTTTCTGCATTCATCAATTTATCTTGAAAAAAAAAAACTGTCTTTTAAAATTGACCAATATGAACTTGATTAATAAAAGTATATATTTTTTTTCAGTTTACACGTACATTTTTTTTCTTTATTTAGATTTTTTATTAATTGCAGTTTCAGAACAGAAGAACTATTTTATCCTTTAAGTTTTGTGAGTGGTTTAAAGTTCCATCCATCCATTATCTTCCACTTTATCCTCTACTATGGTCACGGTGGGGGTTCCCATTGCCCCATCCAGGGAAGAACGTCTCGGGCGCTGGGCAGATACACACAGGACAATCTATTGCTGGGTGCCAATCTATTGCTGGGCACAGTCACTCACACAGACACACTCTATATGGGGCAATTTGGAGAATTCAATTGACTTGATCCATGGTTTTGGACTGTGGAAGAAAACCGGAGAACCCAGAGGAAACCCACACGGACACGGGGAGGACATGGAAGCTCCACCCAGATTGGGATTCGAACCGGGAATCCCTAGCACTGAGAGGAGAACATGCCAACCACTAAGCCACCCTGCCACCGTGGTTTAAAGTGCAAGAACCTACTTTATTATACTACTTTATCATCCCCTCTGTTCTTTATTGCAAATGGGACATTTTAGAGCCACCAATTCACCTTGAAAATGTTAAAATGCAGCACAACTAAATGCAGTGCAAAGTGGTGAGAGATGTTATGAACTGAATGAGTACCGTGTGCAGGATTGAGTTAGTTTTGGTTTAGAGTCCGATAAGCCAAACTCCTCATCCTTTCTGTGTTAGCCTTGAGGGGGCGTAAACACCTTCGTAATGCCGGTACAGTAAATAGTTTGTTATTAGGATCACTGAGGTCCTTCCTAATCTTTTTCGCTTTGGACCGTTTGCTTTCGCTTCCTGTAGAGCAGGCATGTCCAAAGTCCGGCCCGCGGGCCGATCCCAAACGGCCCGCAACTTCAGTCTCATGATTATTTATGGATTGCTAGCTCTAACGTAAAGCATACGTTTTTAAATGTAATTCCGCCTTTTACCACATGATGGCAGCATTATTCTAAATCTGTTTGGCTCTGTGCCACAGAGGATTGAGACAGATATTCAGAGGCAGCGAGGGGGCAGTGGCGTGGGTTTGATTATTTCTCATTATCATGCGATAAAAGCAGAGCTGCTTGACCTTAAATAAAAATTTCTTAAATTTAATGTCGTTAATACATTCATTCATTATCTTCCGCTTAATCCTCTTCTAGGGTTGCATAGGCGTTCCTCATGCCCTTTTAGGGGAGAACGTTTCATGCATGCCCAGCGATAGATTGGCACCCTGTCCTGGGTGTATCTGCCCAGCGCCCGAAACGTTCTCCCCTGGATGGGCATGGGGAACCCGCGACCCTAATATAGGATAAAGCGGAAGATAATAATGAATGGATAGATGTTTCACGCATTGGGCAGATACACCCAGAACACACTATATGGTGCAATTTAGAGCATTCAGTTTACCTTGAATCCATTTTTAGACTGTGGGAGAAAACCGGAGAACCCGGAGGAAACCCACGCAGACACGGGGAGAACCTGGAAACTCCACCTAGAATGGGTTTCAAACCTGGATCCTCAGCGCTGAGAGGAGAACGTGCTAACCACCAAGTCATAGTGCTGTGCTTAGTTGAAATGTCATTTAAAATATAAAGGTAATTGTGACATGGATTGAAAATTGGATTCAAGGTGAATTGGCTGCCCTAAATTGCCCCATATACTATAAAAAAAATGAAATTATTAAGTAGGTTCTAGTTCTTCCTCCGGGTTTTCTTTTTTTCCTCCCACAGTCCAGAAACGTGAATTGGTTGCTCTAAATTGCCCCATATACTATAAAAACACAGAGGGGTATAATAAAGTAGGTTCTTCCTCCATGTTCTCTGTTTTCCACGCTCAGTCCAGAAGCATGGATTCAAGGTGAATTGGCTGTTCTAAATTGCCCCATATACTACAAAAACACAGAAGATATAATAAAGTAGGTTCTTATTCTTCCTCAGCGTTCTCTGTTTTTCTCTCACAGTCCAGAAACATGGATTTAAGGTGAATTGGCTGCTCTTAATTGCCCCCATGTACTATAAAAACACAGAGTATAATGAAGTAAGTTCTTGTTCTTCCTCCGGGTTCTGTGTTTTCCTCTCACAGTCTAGAAACATGGATTCAAGGTGAATTGGCTGCTCTAAATTGCCCCCATGTACTATAAATACACAGGGTATAATAAAGTAAGTTCTTTTTCTTCCTTCGGGTTTTCTGTTTTCCTCTCACAGTCTAGAAACATGGATTCAAGGTGAATGGGCTGCTCTAAATTGCCCCCATGTGTTATAAAATCACAGAGTGTATAATGAAATAGGTTCTTGTTCTTCCTCCGGGTTCTCTGTTTTCCACCCTCAGTCCAGAAACATGGATTCAAGGTGAATTGGCTGTTCTAAATTGCCCCCATTTACTACAAAAACAGAAGGTATAATAAAGTAGGTTCTTGTTCTTCCTCTGGGTTCTCTGTTTTCCACCCTCAGTCCAGAAACATGGATTCAAGGTGAATTGGCTGCTCTAAATTGCCACCATATGCTATAAAAACACAGAGGGTATAATAAAGTAGGTTCTTATTTTTCCTCCGGGTTCTCTGTTTTCCTCTCACAGTCTAGAAACATGGATTCAAGGTGAATTGGCTGCTCTAAATTGCCCCCATGTACTATAAATACACAGGGTATAATAAAGTAAGTTCTTTTTCTTCCTTCGGGTTCTCTGTTTTCCTCTCACAGTCTAGAAACATGGATTCAAGGTGAATGGGCTGCTCTAAATTGCCCCCATGTATTATAAAATCACAGAGGGTATAATGAAATAGGTTCTTGTTCTTCCTCCGGGTTCTCTGTTTTCCACCCTCAGTCCAGAAACATGGATTCAAGGTGAATTGGCTGCTCTAAATTGCCCCATATGCTATAAAAACACAGAGGGTATAATAAAGTAGGTTCTTGTTCTTCCTCCGGGTTCTCTGTTTTCGACCCTCAGTCCAGAAACATGGATTCAATGTCAGAGTCGCTGACTCTGGCATACAGAACCATTTCTGGATCTTCCCCCTCTTACCTTCACTCTATCTTTTCAAAATACACTCCGACTCGTTCAATTCGCTCCAGTGATGATTGCCGCCTGGCGGTTCCACCTCACCGAGGAGCTAATTCTCACTCTGTGGCGTTCACCACTGCAAAATGGTGGAACCATCTTCCCAAGCGCAGCTTCGAATAACAATCAGGTTTGATGAACTTACAGTATAGTTGGTTTTCTCCATGGCTTCTGACTTGTGGTGTTCTCATTTGTAAGTCGCTTTGGATAAAAGCGTCTGCTAAATGACTAAATGTAAATGTAAATGTAATGAATTGGCTGTTGTGAATTGCCCCCATGAACTATAAAAACACAGAGGGTATAATAAAATAGGTTCTTGTTCTTCCTCCGGGTTCTCTGTTTTCCTCTCACACTCTAGAAACATGGATTCAAGGTGAATTGGCTGCTCTAAATTGCCCCCATATACTATAAAAAAAAACAGAGATGAAAAAGTAGGTTCCTGTTCTTCCTCTGGGTTCTTTGGTTTCCTCCCACAGTCCAGAAACATCAATCAATCCATCCATTATCTTCCGCTTCATCCTTGCGCGGGGGGGGGGGGGGGGGGGTTCCCCATGCCCATCCAGGGCAGAGTGTGTCGGGCGCTGGGCAGATACACCCAGGAGAGGGCGCCAATCTATCGCTGGGCACACACACTCACTCACACACTCTATATGGGGCAATTTGGAGAATTCAATTGACCTTGATCATGTGTTTGGACTGTGGGAGGAAACTGGAGAACCCGGAGGAAACCCACGCGGACACGGGGAGAACATGGAAACTCCACCCATACGGGGATTCGAACCGGGAATCCCTAGCACTGAGAGGCAAATGTACTAACCACTAAGCCACCGTGCCGCCCTCCAGAAACATGGATTCAAGGTCATTTGAGAGTTGTTTTAAGGAGCCCATGATGCCTTCTTCAGAAGAGATTCAAATATGAGAACAACTTGCATTTAGCCATCTAAAATACCTTTACTCATGATTGGATACACCTGGCTATGGAGTTCAAAGCTCAATGAGGTTACCAAACCAATTTTGTGCTTCAGTAAGTCAGTAAAAAGTAGAGTATTCAAATCAATAAAATGATAAGGGTACCTATACTTTTGCACCTGTCAAATTTTGGTTTGATGCATATTGCACATTTTCTGTTTGTACAATAAACGTCATTTCAATCCTGAAATATTACTGTGTCCATCAGTTATTAGATGTATCAAACTGAAATGGTTGTTGCAAACACCCAAATATTTAGAACTAAAAATTATTAAGATTAATGGGGTGCCCAAACTTTTGCATATGACTGTAGCTCCTCATCTGTTTCCTGCTGTAGTCCACTAGCAGCTCCTTAGTC
This sequence comes from Corydoras sp. C115, assembly GCA_019802505.1. Taxonomy (NCBI): domain Eukaryota; kingdom Metazoa; phylum Chordata; class Actinopteri; order Siluriformes; family Callichthyidae; genus Corydoras; species Corydoras sp. C115. The sequence continues at coordinate 206,003 of JAFMOC010000214.1, read as the reverse complement.
TTCCTCACGATGAGTAGGAGATTATTATCCTGGATTCAGGTCTCTAGAAGTGTAACAGTGTCGTCATCAAACTTGATGATGGATGTGGAGCTGGAAGTGGCCATCCGTTCGGCGTATGAGTACAGTAATGGACTCAGAACACACCCTTGAGGAGCACCAGTGTTGAGGATGAGAAAAGGTCAGAGATGGTTTCCTACTTGCTGTCTGTCTGTCTGTCTGTCAGAAAACTGGAGAACCAGAGACGCAGTGATGGATGAAGTCCCAGCTCCTCCAGTTTGGTGGTGAGTATGAACATAATGGACAGAATGATTTATTTAAAATAAACTGATTGTTCTGATGCTTAGGTGGCGGATTGATGCTAATCAGAGGAAGCACTGGCTGTCAGTCAGCTTTAGGGAAAATCACAGGAACATTTATAATGAAAAAGGGTTGCACGGTGGCTTAGTGGTTAGCATGTTCTCTTCTCAGCACTGGGGATTCAGATTTGATTCCCGATCAGCGTGGCGTTTCCATGTTCTCCCCGTGTCCACGTGAGCTTCCTCCTACAGTCCAAAAACATGGATTCAAGGTAAAATGAATACTCTAAATTGCCCCATATTGTGTGTGTGTGTGTTCGAGTGAGTGTGTCCAGTGATAGATTGGTACCCTGTCCTGGGTGTATCTACCCAGCACCAAAACGTTCTCCCCTAGATGGGCATGTGGAACCCACCTTCTGGAGTACAGTACAATAGTAGCAGGTGCTTCAGGCTAAAAAGTTTAAAACCTTAAAACATGTCAGTGTCTATCTTCAATGCTAAATTATGAGGGAGGAACATGGACATGTGGAGAACATGAAAACTCCCGATTGGGATTCGAACTTGGATCCCCAGTGCTGAGAGAAGAATGTTCTAACCACTAAGCCACCATGGTGTGCTAAGAGAAAATATATTAGGTGTAAAAATATAAGCAATATATTGTTTATCTCTATGCCCATCCAGGGGAGAATGTTTCGGGCGCTGGGCAGATACAACCAAGACAGAGTGCCAATCTATCGCTGGGCACACACTCACTCACACAGACACACTCTATATGGGGCAATTTTGAGCATTCAATTTACGATAAATTGAAACGTTTAAAATATGTTTTATTTTGTGCAGTGTTTTTATTTAAGGGCTGATCCAGAAAGCAATCATTCTCATTTGAAGTTTTTTATTGCCAATAAGCACATTCTGTAATTAAGTGTAGCTAATTAAATCTTTAATAAACTCTGTTAATTCATTTTAAAATAGAATTAAATTAAGAACATAATGTAACTTTAAATGCATAACTGCTGTGGAAACCTTAGAGGGGTTATGTATGAAAGTTATTCATATATGCGGTTATATCCTGTGTGTGTGTGTGTTGTGTATGTGTGTGAAATATATATATATATATATATATATATATATATATATATATATATATACACACAGTGGTGTGAAAAAGTGTTTGCCCCCTTCCTCATTTCCTGTTTTTTTGCATGTTTGTCACACTTAAGTGTTTTGGAACATCAAACCAATTTAAACAATAGTCAAGGACAACACAAGTAAACACAAAATGCAATTTGTAAATGAAGGTGTTTATTATTAAAGGAGAAAAAAAAATCCAAACCACCATGGCCCTGTGTAAAAAAGTGATTGCCCCCCTAAACCTAATAACTGGTTGGGCCACCCTTAGCAGCAACAACTGCAAACAAGCGTTTGCGATAACTTGCAATGAGTCTTTTACAGCGTTCTGGAGGAATTTTGGCCCACTCATCTTTGCAGAATTGTTCTAATTGAGTTACATTAGAGGGTTTTCGAGCATGAACGGCCTTTTTAAGGTCATCTCAATAGGATTCAGGTCAGGACTTTGGCTAGGCCACGCCAAAGTCTTCATTTTGTTTTTCTTCAGCCATTCAGAGGTGGACTTCCTGGTGTGTTTTGGATCATTGTCCTGCTGCAGAACCCAAGTTCGTTTCAGCTTGAGTTCACGAACAGATGGTCGGACATTCTCCTTCAGGATCTTTTGGTAGACAGCCGAATTCATAGTTCCATTTATCACAGCAAGTCTTCCAGGTCCTGACGCAGCAAAACAGCCCCAGACCATCACACTACCACCACCATATTTTACTGTTGGTATAATGTTCTTTTTCTGAAATGCAGTGTTCCTTTTACGCCAGATGTAATGAGACACATACCTTCCAAAGAGTTTCACTTTTGTCTCATCGGTCCACAGAATGTTTTCCCAAAAGTGTTGGGGATCATCAAGATGTGTTTTGGAAAAATTGAGACGAGCTGTAATGTTCTTTTTGCTGTTTCTTTTTCTTGGAACTCTGCCATGCAGGCCATTTTTGCCCAGTCTTTTTCTGATGGTGGAGGCATGAACGCTGACCTTAACTGAGGCAAGTGAGGCCTGTAGTTCTTTGGACGTTGTTGTGGGGTCTTTTGTGACCTCTTGGATGAGTCGTCGCTGTGCTCTTGGGGTAATTTTGGGCGGCCGGCCACTCCTGGGAAGGTTCACCACTGTTCCATGTCTTCGCCATTTGTGGATAATGGCCCTCACTGTGGTTTGCTGGATTCCCAAAGCTTTGGAAATGGCTTTATAACCCTTTCCAGACTGATAGATCTCAATTACTTAATTTCTCAATTGTTCCTGAATTTCTTTGGATCTCAGCATGATGTGTAGCTTTTAAGGATCTTTTGGTGGACTTTACTGAGTCAGGCAGCTCCTATTTAAGTGATGTCTTGATTGAGAACAGGCGTGGCAATAATCAGGCCTGGGTGTGGCTAGAGAAATTGAACTCAGGTGTTAAAAACCACAGTTATAATATGTTTTAACAAGGGGGCAATCACTTTTTCACACAGGGCCATGATGGTTTGGATTTTTTTTTCTCCTTTAATAATAAACACCTTCTTTTACAAATTGAATTTTGTGTTTACTTGTGTTGTCCTTGACTATTGTTTAAATTGGTTTGATGTTCTGAAACACTTAAGTGTGACAAATATGCAAAAAAACAGGAAATGAGGAAGGGGGCAAACACTTTTTCACACCACTGTATATATATTCATTCATTCATTCATTATCCCCCGCTTTATCCTCTATTAGGGTCGCGGTGGGGTTCCCCATGCCCATCCAGGGGAGAATGTTTTGGGCGCTGGGCAGATACACCCAGGACAGGGCGCCAATCCATCGCTGGGCTATATATATATATATATATATATATATATATATATATATATATATATATATATATATATATATACATACATACAGCTGCAATCAGAAATATTCAACCCCCTCACCTCCAAAGACATGGATGTAAGACAATGACAATAAATGACAAAAAACCTTATTAAACAACAAACAGTTTTTATTAATACATATTTGAGTTATTTTGACAACAGACGTTGACTTAACTTTGAAGTTCAAATGAAAAATGTAACTCTTGGTACACATGTGCATGTGCACTATTATTCAACCCCCTGCTTTAATACTTTGTGGAGCATCCTTTAGCTTTTATAACTGCCAACAAACGTTTTTGTTAAGTACTAACAAGCTTACACCTCTCAATTGGAATCTTGGCCCATTCTTCACTTGCAAAAGCCTCTAGTTCAGTGATTTAATGATATATATATATATTGCGTGGGTTTCCCCAGTCCAAAAACATGGATGAAGTCAATTAAATTCTCCAAAAATTGCCCCATATATAGAGTGTGTCTGTGTGTGTGTGTGTGTGTGTGTGTGTGCCCAGCTATGGATTGGCGCCCTGTCCTGGGTGTATCTGCCCAGCGCCCGAAACGTTCTCCCCTGGATGGGCATGGGGAACCCCTCCGCGACCTCTAATAGAGGATAAAGCAGGAGATAATGAATGAATATATATATATATATATATATATATATATATATATATATATATATATATATATATATATATATATATATATATAGTGTGTGTGTGTGTGTATGTGTGTGTGTGTGTGTGTGTAAGAATACGAATAGACATTTTTGTAATTAATGTAATTATTTCTTAAGCCTAACTGTAAATCCTTTAGTATGATTAGTTCTGTAAATGTGTAATATTTATATTGGCTGATATAACTCTATGTGAATTAAATGATTGATGATCCATTTTATAAACAAAAATAGACTAAATAGTCATTATTTTATTAAAATAAACTGCACATGCAGCGATAATGCCTTTTATCACAGTCCTCCAAAGTTTGAGAGTATTGAATGGATGTGATTTAAGTCTAAATTGCCAACAGCGCCCTCTAGGGTCACAGAATTCGATGCTCACAGAATTCGGTGTTACACCTGAGTTTGGAAGAAGGGACTCAGCGAAGCGGGAAGGGGAGAGGAGGGGGATTTAATGTTCGTGTGTGACACGATGGAAGTCCGTAAAAAAATTAAAAAAACAGTAAAAGTAACTCAGAATTCTAACTTTTAATCTCAAAATTCAGATTTTTAATCTCAGAAGTCTGATTTGTATTCTCAGAATTTTGTTTTTTAATCTCTTATTTCTGTCTTAATCTCAGAATTCAGATTTTTACTCTCAGAATTCTGTCTTTTTTTTATCTCAGAATTCTGATTTTTAATTACAGAAGTCTGACTTTTAATCTCAAAAGTAAATTTTTTTTTATCCCAGAAGTCTGTCTTTTTATCTCAGAAGTCTGACTTTATATCTCAGAATTCTGTTTTAAAAGATTTAAACTCAAAATTCTCTCTTTTAATCTCAAAATTCAGATTTTTAATCTCAGAAGTCTGATTTGTATTCTCAGAATTTTGTTTTTTAATCTCTTATTTCTGTCTTAATCTCAGAATTCTGATTTTTAATCTCAGAATTCTGTCTTTTTTTATCTCAGAATTCTGATTTTTAATTTCAGAAGTCTGACTTTTAATCTCAAAAGTCATTTTTTTTTTATCCCAGAAGTCTGTCTTTTTATCTCAGAATTTTGACTTTATATCTCAGAATTCTCTTTTAAAAGATTTAAACTCAAAATTCTCTCTTTTAATCTCAGAATTCTGTCTTTTAATCTCAGAAGTCTGACTTTATGTCTTAGTATTCTGATTTTTAATCTCAGAATTCTCTTTTAATCTCAACATTATTCCTTTATATCCCAGAATTCTGAGATTAAAAGTCAGAATTCTTAATTACTTTTGTTTTTTTTCTCTTCATAGTGGTGAAAACAGTTTTCCATGGTAGCAGACATGTTTTTTGGAAATACTGAACAAAACCCCATCCTGTAAACCACTAAGTCACCGTGCTGTATATTTCTGTCAGTAAATGTTCCATGTGATTTCATCACTCTAATAAAGTAAAATAAACGGCTTAGTGGTTAGCATGTTCTCCTCTCAGCACTAGGGATTCCCGGTTCAAATCCCAATCTGGGTGGAGTTTCCATGTTCTCTCCGTGTCCGCGTAGGTTTCCTCCGGGTTCTCCGGTTTCCTCCAACAGTCCAAAAACATGGATCAAGTCAATTGAATTCTCCAAATTGCCCCATATAGAGTGTTTGACTGTGAGGGAGTGTGTGTCCAGCGATAGATTGGCACCCTGTCCTGGGTGTATCTGCCCAGTGCCCGAGACGTTCTGCCCTGGATGGGCATGGGAACCCCCCCCCCACCCCCCGGGACCCTAATAGAGGATAAAGCAGAAGATAATGGATGGATGGAATTAATAAAGGAATAATAAATAAATAAAGAAGAAGAAGAAGTAAAACTCTGATTCCATTAATTCTGTCTGAGTGCACATGAGCACGCTGGCAGTGAGAGGGGGTTGGGTGGTTGAGTGAGGAGGAGTTGGAGGCAGGGGGAGAGGCAGGAGGCAGGGGGAGAGGCAGGAGGCAGGGGGAGGTGCGGTGGTGTGGGCTGTGCAATGTACATTTCACGATAACGGAAATTCCGAATGCGGCGGCTCGCGCGGTCAGACGTCGGCGTTCCGATTCCACTCACCACGGAAACGCACTCACTAAACGTTCTCCTTTTGCTCATGGGACACTGTTTGCAGTGAATCTTTATCTCTCTCCTTTTTTCCCCGCTGCTGCACCGATGCGGCGCGCAGCGGCTCTTGTTTCCGCATCCTTAATCCCAGCATCAGCATCAGCATCATCATCAGCATCAGGACCAGGACATCCATCACCCTCATCCTCAGCGCTGGAGCCGCAGGTCAGACCCTCTGCGTTTTCCACCCTCTATATTTGTAGGTTCAAGGTTGAATAGAACTCTACAGAACATGCTGCAGTGCTTCTCTGGGCCCCAGTGGCTCCTCACTGGATCAGGGCTACATGCTAATTTTGCTCTATCTATATAATAATTTTGGGGTGTTTTGGTTTGCATGATCACGTGCACACGTGACAAACGTCATCCAAGCTGTCAAGGTACATTCAGCATATGAGCTGCTTTATTAAGATCTAAATTGCTTTCGAAATGCAATGTCATTCGAAGCTTTATTTACTTCTGCTGTCACCCAAATGAGTCTGATGTTCTCAGAATGCAGGGCTGAGGTTCAACACAGTTCTAGGGTTCTGCTCAACCTCCTTATATACACCATCGTGTAGAAATAACAAAAAGTATCAGGTATACAGCGAGCTATAGCACAGTGAGTGCTGCAGCAGAACCTCCTCAGGGTACCTAACTGAGGGGAATGGTATCAACCTGAAGGGGGTTTATTTGCAATAATGATCACTTTCATTCATTCATTTATTATCTTTGGCTTAATCATCTTCTATTAGGCTTTGTGTATGTGTGTGTGTGTGTGTGTGTGGGTGGGGGGGGGGTTCCCCATGTCCATCTAGGGAAGAACATTTCGGGAACTGGGCAGATACACCCAGGACAGGGTGCCAATCTATTGCTAGGCACACGCATGGGGCAATTTAGTGCATCAGTGCATTCAGTGCAGAGCATTCAATTTAGCTTCAATCCATGTTTTTGGACTGTGGGAGGAAACCGGAGAATCCGGAGGAAACCCACGCGGACACGGGGAGAGCATGGAAACTCCACCCAGATGAGGATTCAAACCGGGAATCCCTAGTGCTGAGAGGCGACTAAGCCGCTATTCCGCTCTAATGAATCTATTGTATTGTGTATTCATTCATTCATTCATTCCTTATCTTTGGCTTAATCTGCTCGGGGGGGTGTCCATCCAGGGGAGAAAGTTTCGGGCGCTGGGCAGATTCACCCAGGACAGGGCACCAATTTATAGCTGGGCACACTTCCTCACACAGACACACTCTATATGGGGCAATTTAGAGCATTCAATTCATCTTGAATTCATGTTTTTGGACTGTGGGAGAAAACCCACGTGGACACGGGTAGAACATGGAAACTCCACCCAGATTGGGATTCGAACCTGGATCCCCAGTGAAGAGAGGAGAACATGCTAACCACTAATCTATTGTGCTGCCCTAATGATCCGATTGTATTGTTTATTCATTTGTTCATTCACTCATTCATTATCTTTCACTTAATTCCACTAGGGTTGCAGGGGGTTCCCCATACCCATCCAGGGAGAATATTTCGGGCTATGGGCAGATACACAGGGTGGCACGGTGGCTTAGTGGTTAGCACGTTCGCCTCTCAGAGCTAGGGATTCCCGGTTCGAATCCCAATCTGGGTGGAGTTTCCATGTTCTCCCCGTGTCCGCGTGGATTTCCTCCGGGTTCTTCGGTTTCCTCCCACAGTCCAAAAACATGGATCAAGTCTATTGAATTCTCCAAATTGCTGTGTGAGTGAGTGTGTGCCCAGCGATGGATTGGCGCCCTGTCCTGGGTGTATCTGCCCAGCGCCCGAAACGTTCTCCCCTGGATGGGCATGGGGAACCCCCCCCGCGACCCTACTAGAGGATAAAGCGGGAGATAATGGATGGATGGATGAATGGGCAGATACACCCAGGACAGGATGCTAATGCAATTTATTTTCTTTATTTTTCTTTAAATAAGTTTAGCAGAGAATAGAAGAGGCACTCCATGAACTTTGGGGCATGTTGCAGCTTCATGTGCCTGTAGTGTATTAGAAAACAGGTAATTCTGGTTCATTAATCTGATTGGCTGAACCGTTTGTCCAGCTGTGATATTATTGACAATAACACACACCTCTGAGCACTTCACACCTGATATACAATACATTCTTTTCTGATGTATTTTTTTTTTAAAATTGCATTCTATAATTTGTATTTGACTTTAGAAAAACTCTCTGGGTTACTCTCTGGGTCAGTGTTCACTTTAAAAACCGGACAAGATTACGTTGTGTGTCACAAAGTCCGTTGTTCCCCAGAGAAGAGCGGCTACGCGGGGCAATCACGTACACCGCTCGCGCATAGTGAGCGTTCCCCGGGCACCGGCTACGCGTGAGACACTGCGTCAGCCGGTCCAAACAGAGGGAAACGCTCCCACGAGTGAGACCTGCGCGGAGCAGTGCGCAGCGACACACCATGGCAGAAATGCGGAAGGAGAAAACTGGAAACACCGGGATAAAAGCCAAAACTTGAATTTATTAAAACGTGGTGCCGAAGCACCAACAAAAAGGAGGTAAACAAACAAAGTAACATAGGGGTAGGTAACCACAAATCAGAGACGTGCTCAGAAGCGAGGGGAAACGAAGACTAAATACAGACCCAACTAAACACGTGCACAAACCCAACCAATCACCCAAGTGAGATAATGAAAGACCAAATGAGGGACAGGTGCCGCAGGCATGTTACATTGTGGATGTCCAATTTATTAGCAATTTTGATTTTAATGAACACATTTATGAATCAAACCTTGTTTTTTTTTATTATAGCGTATTTATATGCATTTTATAAAAGCAATAAGACACTCAAGGTTGTGTATTATACTGAATAAATCACGGACAAGAGGTGTAACTGTACTCTGTAACATATCATGTCTAATAACACCTCTTTCTCATGATTTAGTCACAACAATGCCACCCTCTCGTACCTTATTGCTTTAATATACCACCAAATAGTTTGATAACTGTGTGGATACTGGTATGTTTGTGGGTTGTGGGAGAAAACTGACAAGCTTAACACACATGGGGACAACATGCAGACTTCACATGGGAAGCATGGTGGCTACCCTCTTTTTCATGTGAGGTGAAAGAACTAACTACCTACCTACCTATCTATCTGACGAAAGTAACTTTTAAAACAAAGCCGCAGCTAAAGCTTAACTGTTAGTCTTACTGTCCTTCATGTCGATAATATATTTTAGTGAGAAAGAGGTCACTTACTTCAGAGCATGGACGCTGATCCAAAAGGTTTAGTTTACAAACTAAATTTTATTTCATTCCAAAGTAACATGCAAAAACTTGACAACATTCGCAAACTGATGCCAAATATTACAACATTCGCAAACTGAGGCATGTTAATGCAGGGTACGACAGGGTGGCATTATTCTGAATAAATCACATAAAGTCCCAATTTAATTTAAAATCCTCAATTTAAAGCGTTTATTAAAGGCAAAATTATTTATAATCTGGTCTTCCGCAACGTCATCTAGTCTGCTTTTTGAAGTGAACACTGATCGCTGAGTAACAGGTTGCCGGTTTCTCTAACAATCAAATACAGATTACAGAATGTAGGTTACTAAAAAAAAAAAACAATTGGAAAGACTGTATTGTATTTCATGCATTGATACAAATGTGAAGCGCTCAGAGGTATGTTATTGTCAATGATGTCATGGATGGACAAACGGCTCAGCCAATCATATATGCGGACCGGAACTACCCGTTTCATATGTTCTAAATTCATTTCCTATTTTCTGTATTTTCCCTCTGTGTTGTTAGAGCTTTGGGCTTTTGGGTTGTTAGAGCTTTGGGCTTAAATCCTTGGCTGCTCTTATACCTTGTATCGTCTGGTTTTTGATTGTACTATGACGTCTCAGGTCTTTGCTAAGATATGGCTTATTCAGTTGGAGTGTGGGGAAAATGTCCACATACTTTTGGACACAGTTTGGGAACATTATTAACATTATTAAAACAAAATTATCACCCGTTAGTCCTGATGTACCAATGTATAATGTTTAAAACGATCGAAATACAGAACCCAACAGATTCTCTGTTGTAATTCATGCTGTAATTCATAAACATGCTTAAACTTTAATCTCCCAGCAGTACTGGGTGTGTCTAATGCAGCAGAATTCCTTACTGTAGCACTGATATCACTGTAGCACACACACACACACACACACACACACACACACACACACACACACACACACACACACACAGCCAGTTTTCTTTATAGTTTCAGTACTGAAGTAAGTACTGAAAACATCTAAATATTCAGTCAGTGTTATGAGAATGTTGTTACAATTTGAATTTCTTTTATTGCATATCACTTTAATATGCTGAAGAATTAAAAAAAAAAAGCTGGACAAGATTCCTCAGACCAGAAACTTAAACACATCCACACACAGAGGGCATCACACAATCACACTTGCAGGTTTTAAGTTGGGAGGAAACCAAATCTTTTAGTTTAGTGGGCGGAAACCAAATCTCTATGAGAAAGTCGACCCAGGAATAAAGCACAGGCCTTGTTACTATAAACCAAACATGTAAATGGTAAATGGCAAAACTGATGTCAGGTCAGCGGAATCTTACACAAATCTCATTTCCAACCGGGCCGTTTGAATGAGCCAATGGAATCCTAGCTGAGACCTGTTTAATTAAGGTTTTATTAAGTGACAGATTTATTCATTTAAATTATATAATTTTGACACATTTGACTTATATATATAATAAATATATGTATAATAAAGCATAAGGTACGAGAGGACGTGTATTATTGTGAATAAATCACGGGAAGAGGTTTTATTAGTCCCGTGGAATAGCAGAGTACAGTTACACCGCTTTCCCGTGATTTATTCACAATAATACACAACCTCAAGTGTCTTATTGCTTTTATAAAATGCTTACAAACACGCTATAATAAAAAGAAACAATTTTTAATTAATAAATGTGTTTATTGAAAACAAATTCGTTGATAATCTGGTCTTCTGTGATGTAATCTAGAACGGTTTTCAGTTTCTCTACTGATCAAACACTGCCATCTAGTGGGGGCATCTCTCAATCATACGAGCAGGCCGAACTTGTAAATGGAATTCTTTGTGCATCTTATGCTACGTAAAACCCATTAAAAACAGATGTCAGGTCAGCGGAATCTTACACAATTCTCATTTCCAAACAGGTTGTTTGAATAAACCAATGGAATCCTAGCTGTTGGTTAATTAAGGTTTGATTCAGTGACAGTATTTATTTAACTGACATATAATAAAGCATAATGTATGAGAGGGTGTGTATTATTGTGAATAAATCACGAGAAAGTGGTTTTATTAGGCCCAATGCATAGTGGAGTACAGTTACAAATTATCCACAACAATACACAACTTCAAGTGTCTTATTTCTTTTATAAAATGCTTACAAACACACTATAATAAAAACAAAGTTTGATTCATAAATGTGTTTATTGAAATCAAATTTGTTGATAATCTGGTCTTCCGAGATTGTGATGTAATCTAGAACGGTTTTTAAAGTGAACACTGACCCTGAGTAATGTTTTTTAAGTTTCTTTAACAATCAAATACTGCCATTTAGTGGTGGCATCTCTCAATCATACTAACAGGGTTTTTTTTAGCGGAAGGAATGACATAGGTGTAGTTGCATGCCAAGCATGGTTTCGGCATATGAGGAGTTATTTCCCACACTGCCTGGCCAGAGAGAGTGTGGCCTGTGATGTGGATGAAGTCCTGTGGCCTCACCCAGCACTTTGATAAGATGCTTTGTTTATCCATCCATCCATCCATTCATTATCTTCCGCTTTATCCTATATTTGGGTCACGGGGGGGGTTCCCCATGTCCATCCAGGGGAGAACGTTTCGGGCGCTGGTCAGATACACCCAGGACAGGGCGCCAATCTATCGCTGGGCACACACTCACACACACATACACATTCTATATGGGGCAATTTGGAGTTAGAATTCAATTGACTTGACTTGTGGGAGGAAACCGGGGAACCTGGAGGAAACCCACGTGGACACGGGGGTTTCGAACCTGGATCCCCAGCGCTGAGAGGAGAACTTACTAACCACTAAGCCACCATGCCGACCTGCTTTGTTTATCAATATTTAAAATAAGGTTTGGAGAAATGGATGCATTGTTCCAGGAAATGTGTTTTAGCAATTGAGAAAAACTGTAATTCATTCATTCATTCATTATCTCCCACTTTGTCCTCTATTAGGGTCGCGGTGGGGTTCCCCATGCCCATCCAGGGGAGAACGTCTCGGGCGCTGGACAGATAGACCCAGGACAGGGCACCAATCCATCGCTGGGCACACACTCACTCACACAGACACACTCTATATCGGGCAATTTTGAGAATTTAATTGACTTGATCCATGTTTTTGGACTGTGGGAGGAAACCGGAGAACCCGGAGGAAACCCACGCAGACACGGGGAGAACATGGAAACTCCACCCAGATGGGGATTTGAACCGGGAATCCCTAGTGCTGAGAGGCGAACGTGCTAACCACTAAGCCACCGTGCCACCAACTGTAATTCAGATATTGTAATTTATTTTGCCTACTGTGCTTACAGTTCCTGACATAAGTTCTGTCAGAATCCTACAAACTGTTGTAGTTGACACAGGGATTTGAGGTGACCAGGCCTGGTGGAGCTCTGCTGCAGTGGAAGAGGAACCAACAAACGTTCCTCCCGAGCAGTTGTCTTGTGGGGTCTGCCGGACCTGGGCTTGTCAAAAACATCTCTAGTCTCTTCAAATCTTTTTTTAATTCTTTGTACTTGACGCTGAGACACATTAAAGGTGCCAGCCACCTCTGCAGTGGATTTGGTCTACAGCGTCTTGATAATCAAGGCTTTGGTCGCAGGATGGATTTTTGGCATGTTGTCAAAGGTCAAGTTGCAGTGCAAGTGAAGGTCTGGGGTGCTGGAGTTCTTTTTATACACACCCACTAATTAACCAATCAATTAGTGAGCACAGGTGAGGCTGTAAACTAGGATTGGGTGCATTATATGACAAGGCGACAAAACTTTTGTCTTGCCAAAATCTCACCTTTCTGTGTTCATTAAATGATTAATATTTCTGCAGTAAAGCAAATTATTCATTCATTATCTCCAGCTTTATCCTCTATTAGGGTCGCGGTGGGGTTCCCCATGCCCATCCATGGGAGCGCTGGGCAGATAGACCCAGGACAGGGCGCCAATCCATCGCTGGGCACACACTCACTCACACAGACACACTCTATATGGGGCAATTTTTAGAATTCAATTGACTTGATCCATGTTTTTGGACTGTGGGAGGAAACCGGAGAACCCGGAGGAAACCGGAGAACCCGGAGGCAACCTACGCGGACACGGGGAGAACATGGAAACTCCACCCAGATGGGGGTTCAAACCGGGAATCCCTAGTGCTGAGAGGCGAACGTGCTAACCACTAAGCCACCGTGCCACCCTAAAGCAAATTAATTTTTGTAAATTATATCTCATTTGGGAGGGTTTCAGCTTTCATATGAGTCATTTCTAAAACCAATGGATCTTTTAAAGTCAGGTTATAAGCTTTTGTTTCCACAACATGGATAAGCGACAGGGACTGTACATACAGAGGAATTTGTCCTCCACATTTAACCCATCCGTGCAGTGAAACACACACACACACACACACACACACACACACACTGATGAAGTGAGCACATGTGCCCGGAGCAGTGGGCAGCCTTGAATACGGTGCCTGGGGAGCAATTGGGGTCAGGTGCCTTGCCCAAGGGCACTTCAGCCATAGTACCTGGTGGGACCGAGAAGTGAACCGGAGACCCTCAGGTCACAAGGCTGGTTCCTTAACCACAAGCCATAAGACCCATAATGTTAAAAAGGTTAAATAGTCATTCATTCATTCATTCATTCATTCATTTATCCCGCTTAATCCTCTACTAGGATCGCGCAGGGGCGGGGGGTCCATTCTTATCGGGGGGAGAACGTTTCGGGTGCTGGGCAGATACACCCAGGACAGGGTGTCAATCTATCACTGGACACACACACTCACACAAACACACTCTATATGGAGCAATATAGAGCATTTAATTTACCTTTATCCATGTTTTTGGACTGTGGGAGGAAACCGGACAACCCAGAGGAAACCCACGTGGACACGGGGAGAACATGGAAACTCCACCCAGATTGGGATTCGAACCTGGATCCCCAGCGCTGAGAGGAGAACTTGCTAACGACTAAGCAGCGTGCCGGCCAAAGCATAATTTGTTAATGCTAATTCATTTATTCTATTCATGGGGCAATCGTAGGTTTGTGGTTAAGGAACCTGAAGGTTCGATTCCCGGTCTGACCAAGTACTATGGCTGAAATGCCCTTGAGCAAGACACCTAACCCCAATTGCTCCCCGGGTTCCATATACTGTACAGGGCTGCCCACTACTCTGGATACGTGTGTGTGTGTGTGTGTGTGTGTGTGTGTGTGTGTGTGTTCCACTGCACGGATGGGTTTAATATGGAGGACACACTGCTCTGTGTGTAAAGCACTGTAGACAAAATACATCCCTTTTTGAAGGTAATGGAAATATAAAGAGCTGATCCAAGAGCAGTTACTACACTGGCTAATTGACACCAATTTTAATCACAATATTCATTAAATCTGCGACAAATTCAGTGTCATCAGCATGCATGAAGCCAAAAGCTGAGAAAGCAACTCTTTTGCAACATGGTTGTAGCCCGAGAAAGCTATGCCTTGAAAATGCTGAGTGTGCAACTGCAAAATGTAGCGGCATTAAATGCTAAAGTTCAGGATTCTGAGCGTTTGGAGAACCATGCTAGCAGCTAAGTATTACAGTTTTTCTTAGAAGGGCGGCACGGTGGCTTAGTGGTTAGCACATTCGCCTCTCACACTAGGGATTCCCGGTTCGAATCCCCATCTGGGTGGAGTTTCCATGTTATCCCCGTGTCCACGTGGGTTTCTTCCGGTTTCCTCCCACCATATGTATCTGCTCCGGTGTATCTGCCCAGCGCCTGACATGTTCTCCCCTGGATGGGCATGGGGAACCCCCCCCCCCCCCCCCGCAACCCTAATATAGGATAAAGCGGAAGAATGAATGAATGAATGAGTTTTTCTTAGTTGCTAAAACACTAAACCCTGTTGTCTGAACCAAATGCTCAGCTCCCCGATCCATTCATTCATTCATTATCTCCCGCTTTATCGTCTATTGGGGTCGCAGTGGGGTTCCCTATGCCCATCCAGGGGAAAACGTTTCGGGCGCTGGGCAGATAGACCCAAGACAGGGCGCCAATCCATCGCTGGGCACATACTCACTCACACAGACACACTCTAGGTGGGGCAATTTGGAGAACTCAATTGACTTGATCCATGTTTTTGGACTGTGGGAGGAAACCGGAGAACCCGGACGAAACCCACACGGACACGGGGAGAACATGGAAACTCCACCCAGATGGGGATTCGAACCGGGAATCCCTAGTGCTGAGAGGCGAACGTGCTAACCACTAAGCCACCGTGCCGCCCTCCCCGATCCAATTTATTAAAATTACCACCCTTTTGTCAGAACTCTAAGCACGTTTCACCCAGTTAGACACAACATGCAGACCTATTTTCACCCACTAAAACACATTTTGCTCTGTAATTCACATGGGTTTCACAATGATAAGCACAGGTAGCAAGTTTGCAACACAATTAAAGCACAGGTGTCTCAACTAAACACTGCAACTCAAAATTGATCACACATGTGTTTAATGAAGTGAACAAACTACAGTTTTTTTGATTGTTTTGACGCAGCCGTCAACTCAAATTCCACATTTTTCAAACAGTTAATGCAGAGGCCTAAACAGTGCCACAGTGGTCAAAATGACACATTTTGTTTGCAAAAGACTCTACCTTAGCCAAAACCTTTAAAATATGGAACAAAAGCAAATTTTGCCTTCAAACAACTCAACTTTGACAAAAGTGTATGAGCCTCCAATCAACCATTACACAATGGACAACAAAATACAAAATACAGCACTCATGTGCGAATCAGTGACCATTGCTTGTCATTGTAGCCTATGACTGTTCGTAGCTTACATGCCAGTGCCGTTTGTAGTCAAATTTGCCCTCTAGCAAAAAATGCATCCAGAATCAGATATGCTTTGATGCTAATTTTATTGATTTAATTCTTTATTTTTTCAGACTGTGGCTGACAAATGAAATATTCCAACAGAGAATACATGGAAATAAAAATAAAATCCATTACTGTGTGAGAAATGAGGAAAATAAAAAACAGTCTTTTACAATAAAGAACAAAAATCTATAGTAGGACTATACTATAAGAGTATAAGAGATCATAGGCCTACAGACTGATTGCAAATTGAAAACTGTGAAGAAGTGTCAAACAGGTGCTTTCAGTGATTTCATAATGATCAGGGAGTTTCTAAGAACTTGGAGCATATGGTTTTTGTTCTGTAATCACAGCCCACTCCTAGAGTTTGGACTTCTCGAATGACATTTGCGTTAACTGTTTTGCAACAGGGTGGGAAAACTGTCAATCCAATGAGAATGGGTTAACACATTTATTTGCAAGAGGTGTTTTCTGCTCTACTGAGATGGTGATGATGAAGACTGAGAGGTTCCCAGTTTCTTCAAACAGGTCAAAGCAATCAGTAAAAACAGTAATCAGTAATATTAGCCAATGCAAGGAGCTCTGGCCGTTGAAGTTTCAATATGGAGAGAAACAATCAGAGAGGGTGGAAGAGGATGCATTTGAGAATGAGGGAAGCGGGACTTTGAGTTCAGCCCAACCTAAGTCGATTCACTGTGTCCACCATAGACCAGTGACCCAGCACATCAGCATGATGCTGTAGAGTAGATGTTGTGTACACATTTGTTGTAGTGTATACTATGTTTTTCTTTGTGTGTGTGTGTGTGGTGGTTTTTTTTACTGTAAAATAAAAATGCTAATTAAAAGTTTTGTTCTGAAAAGATTTCAAAGGCTTCATAATCTTATCCTTGTGTTTTCTTTTTTTTCCCTGTTGTGTGTAATGACCGCACAGTGGTGTTTGTTCTTTTGATTTCTTCGAGGTCTGATTTGACAAAAATGTTTGGTTTTGAGCACAGTTTGAACTATTTGGAGGCTAGAGTTTGGTTTTGCTGGAAGAGTCAGTGGTTCTGTGAAAGTAGTTTGAAAATTGGGCTTTGTGTTTACAGTTTGGAGAAATGGATAGATAGTTTCAAGAAATGTGTTTTAGCAACTGAGAAAAACTGTAAATACTGAATCCTGAATCACAGTTAAGGTTCATACCCCACAGCGAGAAGACATTTAGGGTGGTCGAGGAAGTTTGCATCGTCTGTTCAGGTCTGTTCCTGAGCATCAGTTTCTTCTCCCTGTACAAAACCATGTACTAACCAAGTTAGTAAATAGAACTGGGTTTCTGCCCCGTTATGGGCTTGCAACCCCTCTATGCCCCCTACCTCTATTATACCCACAGGGCACCAATCTATCTCTGGGCACACAAACGCAGACTATATAGGGGCAATTAAGAGCAGCCAGATCATCATGAATCCATGTTTCGACTGTGGGAGAAAAACAGAGAACTCGGAGCAAACCCACACAAACGCGGGGAGAAGCGGTTAGCATGTTCTCCTCTCAGCGCTGGGGATCTAGGTTCGAATCCCAATCTGGGTGGAGTTTCAATGTTTTCCTCGGGTCAGTGTGGGTTTTCTCTGGGTTCCCTAGTTTCCTCCCATAGTCCAAAAACATGGATTCAAGGTAAATGAATGCTCCAAATTGCCCCATATAGTGTGTGTCTGTATGAGTGAGTGTGTTCAGTGATTGGTTGGCGTCCTTTCCTGGGTGTATCTGCCAAGCACCCGAAACGTTCATCCCTGGATGGGCATAAGGAACCCCCCCCACAACTTTAATAGAGGATTAAGCAGAAGATAATGGATGAATAAATAAATGTTTCCCTCTGATTATCTCTTTACTAAACAAAATTGGAAAAGGCTGATAAGAACTCATCTTCTTTCAACTCAAGTCTATTTATAAAGCATTTTAAAAACAACTACAGCTAAACAAGTGCTGTACATTGTAGTTAAATATCCTTCCATCTATTATCTTCCACTTTATCCTCTATTAGGGTCGCGGGGGTGGGGTTCCCCATTCCCATCCAGGGAAGAACGTTTTGGGCGCTGGACAGATACACCTAGGACAGGACACCAATCTATTGCTGGGCACATACTCACTCACACAGACACAGCATTTAATTGACCTTGATCCATGTTTTTAGACCATGGGAGGAAACCGGAGAACCCGGAGGAAACCCACGCGGACACGGGGAGAACATGGAGACTCCACCCAGAGTGGGGATTCGTACCGGAAATCCCTAGCGCTGAGAGGCAAAGGTGCTAACCACTAAGTCACCGTGCCTCCCGTCCTACATTATTATTAAATTCATTCAATATCTTCCGCTTAATCCTCTACTAGGGTTGCGCAAGGGGGGGGGGGGTTGATGTGTTCCCCATGCCTATCCAGGGGAGAACGTTTTGGGCGCTGGGCAGATACACCCATGACAGGACACCAATCTATCACTGAACACACACTCACACACTCACTCACTCACAAACACACTCTATATGGGGCAAATTGGAGAATTCAGTTTACCTTGTATCCACGTTTTTGGACTGTGCGAGGAAACCCGAGACCCCGGAGGAAACTTATGCAGACACAGAGAGAATGTGGAAACTCCACTCCGTATGGGAGTCGAGAGGAGAACATGCTAACCACTAAGCCACCGTGCTACTCCAAACCTGCATAAATATGTCATATATTACAACCCTCAGCATGTTGTAATGTGGTTTTGTGTTATTCTTTAAACAGGGGGGGGTCTGTGAGTCGTAAACAATGGCGAGCGCTGCTACGGATCTGGACAACGCAGAAGCTCAGCGACAACTTGACAACAACAACCGGCCGGCCAGCACAGGGTTCTGGGAAAGTGAGACGACCAGTGCTAAGCTGTTTGAATGTTCACGGATCAAAGCTCTAGCAGGTGAGGGTTCTTTTATAGTTATACATGAGGAACAAAAATAACAATGAACACAGACACAAAACAATCATCCTCATTTAGCATCTTTCCAGGATTAATAAAGTGATGAAGTGTTTTTTTTTTGTGTACTGTGCTTTACACACAGGAATTAATCCTTCAGATTTTACTCATCCGTGCAATGAAACACACACACACACACACACACACACACACACACACACACACACACACACACTGGTGAAGTGAGCACACGTGCCTCGATCGGTGGGCCTTGAATACGCCACCTGTGGAGCAATTGGGGTCAGGTGCCTTGCTCAAGAGCACTTCAGCCAGAGTACTTGGTGGGACCGGAAATCGAACTAAGGACGTTCAGGTCACAAGGCTGGTTATATATATGGCAAATAATGGGCTTGTGGTTAAGGAACCAGCCTTGTGACCTGAAGGTCCGCGGTTCGACTATGACTACAAATGAATCACTTAAAAATACCAATTAATTGACTAATTAGTGGTAATGAATTAATTTTGTTTTCTATGGATAATTTGCCCCTTTCTACTAAATTTCATACTTCACAAGTAGAATTAATTTAGGATAAAGTAGTTAAACATGAAATAAAAAAAAAATCATATTTTTTCATCTCATGTTTTTTCAGATGAGCGAGATGCAGTACAGAAGAAAACATTTACAAAGTGGGTTAATTCGCACCTGGCACGTGTCTCCTGTCGTATCTCTGACCTGTATAATGACCTGAGAGATGGATATATGCTAACACGCCTACTGGAGGTGCTTTCAGGAGACCCGCTGGTAAGACGTCATTACGTCTTTTACATTACAATCATTACAGAACATTTTGTGATTTGTTTACAATAATGCCACGCCCTCTTGTACTTTATTGCTTTAATATCCACTCACACATAATTGATGTTTGCCATATGTTGGTCTGTGACGAAAAACCCAGGTGGTACTTAAAAGTTTTGGTTTGCTGATGGGTGCTATTTGGTCTGAAAAGTTTAAGAACCACTGATTTATATAATTAATATTTGCTCCACATTTCGGGTGTCAAGATCTGATCTATTGTTTCTGTTCTTCAGTATGTATGTCGGTTCTGTTTGGTTCTTTTCTATTGGGTTCTGTTTCTTTTTGTTCTGTTCAGTTCCATTCTTTTCTATTGGGCTTTGTTTTTGTTATTGTGTTTTGTTTGCTTCGGTTATGCTCAGTTCATTTGGTGTCATTTCGGGTGTCAAGACCTGATCTATTGTTTGCCTACTGTTCTAACACACAGAGAAATTGGTCCTCCACATTTAACCTATCCCTGCAGTGACACACACACACACACACACACTGAGTGAAGTGAGCACATGTGTCCGGAGCGGTTAGCAGCCCTGTATACGACACCCGGGGAGCAATTGGAGTTAAGTGACTTGCTCAAGGGCATTTCAGCCGTAGTGTCATTGTTGATTGATTGTCTTAGAGAAAAGACAGTAAAGAGAGAGTGATCCACACCGCAATGTAGCAACAAAAGTTTCAACACAACAACACACACTGCGGCCTCGTGTCTTCAGTTCTGTTCTTTTCTGTTGAGTTTTGTTTGTTTTTGTTCGGTTTGGTTCTTTTCTGTTGGGTTCTGTTTGTTTTTGTTTGGTTTGGTTTTTTTCTGTTGGGTTCTGTTTGTTTTTGTTCGGTTTGGTTCTTTTCTGTTGGGTTCTGTTTGTTTTTGTTTGGTTTGGTTCTTTTCTGTTGAGTTCTGTTTGTTTTTGTTTGGTTTGGTTCTGTTCAGTTCTTTTCTGTTGGGTTCTGTTTGTTTGTGTTCGGTTCTGTTCAGTTCTTTTCTGTTGGGTTCTCTTTTTTTGTGTTTGGTTCTGTTCAGTTCTTTTCTGTTGGGTTTTGTTTGTTTTTGTTCGGTTCTGTTCTTTTCCGTTGGGTTCTGTCTGTTTGTGTTCAGTTCTGCTCAGTTCTTTTCTGTTGAGTTATATTTGTTTTTGGTCGGTTCTGTTCAGTTTGGTTCTGTTTATTTCGGTTCATTTCCTTTGGTTTCTGTTCGATTTTGTTTCAGTTCAGTTCTGTACTGCTTGGTCCTTTTCTGTTGGGTTCTGTTTGTTTTTGTTTGGTTCTGTTCTGTCCTGTTGGGTTTTGTTTGGTTGTGTTCTGTTCTGTTGGGTTCTGTTTGTTTTTGTTCGGTTTGGTTCTGCTTAGTTCTGTTCTGTTGGGTTTTGTTTGTTTTTGTTTGGTTCTGTTCTGTTCTGTTGGGTTTTGTTTGTTTTTGTTTGGTTCTGTTTTGTTCTGTTGGTTTTTGTTTGTTTTTGTTTGGTTCTATTCTGTTCTGTTGGGTTCTGTTTGTTTTTGTTCGGTTTGGTTCTGCTCAGTTCTTTTCTGTTGGGTTTTTTTCCGGTTCTGTTCAGTTTGGTTATGTTTAGTTCGGTTCATTACCATTGTGTTCTGTTCGATTTTCTTCGGTTAAGTTCTGTACTGTTTGGTTCTATTCCGTTGGGTTCTGTTTGTTATGTTCAGTTCAGTTCTGTTCAGTTCCGTTCTTTTCTTTTGGGTTCTGTTTTTTTTGTTTAGTTCGGTTCTATTTTGTTTGGTTCTTTTCTATTGAGTTCTGTTTTTTGTTTTTGTGTGTGTGTGTGTGTGTGTGTTTGTGTGTGTGTGTGCGTGTGTGTGTGTGTGTGTTTGACTTGATTTGGTTAAATGTGGAGAACAATTTATATTTGACATTTCACTTTTATATTTTGTCTTATTTCTTAAATTCAAATTTAACATTCTAATTTGAAATGTTTCAAATGTGTTTTGTAAAGAACACTAACGTTAATGTATATATATTTATATATGTATGTATTGAATGTTGATTATTTTTTGTGATTAAAGCCCCGACCAACAAGAGGCAAGATGCGAATCCACTGTCTGGAGAATGTAGACAAAGCTTTGCAATTCCTAAAAGAGCAGAGAGTTCATTTGGAGAATGTGGGATCTCACGATATTGTAGATGGGAATCACCGTCTCACCCTCGGCCTCATCTGGACCATCATCCTACGATTCCAGGTAAGAGAACATCAGCACTGCACTATAGCAACACTCAGGCAACTAATGTGTTCTTTTAAATAGGAGGTTAAAGAGTATGTGGGTCTAAACCTACATGTATTAATGTTGGAAAATCATCATGAGAATGTAGAACTGAATTACAGTGTAGAACCACTGTGACACTTTTCTGGTCCGAGATTTTCTTTTTCCCGTGGACAGGTCATCGTGATCCACCTGCTGCACTAAATCCTCTGCCATCATCTTGCAGCATCGCGTCACTGAATGGCTTTTATGGCTGACACTATTTCTGTTTTGTTTTTAAAATCCTCCACTAGGGCGGCACGGTGGCTTAGTGGTTAGCACGTTCGCCTCTCAGCGCTAGGGATTCCCGGTTCGAATCCCCACCTGGGTGGAGTTTCCATGTTCTCCCCGTGTCCGCGTGGGTTTCCTCCGGGTTCTCCGGTTTCCTCCCACAGTCCAAAAACATGGATCAAGTCAATTGAATTCTCAAAAATTGCCCCATATAGAGTGTGTGTGTGTGTGTGTGTGTGTGTGTGTGTGAGGGAGTGAGTGTGTGCCCAGCGATGGATTGGCGCCCTGTCCTGGGTCTATCTGCCCAGCGCCCGAGATGTTCTCCCCTGGATGGGCATGGGGAACCCCACCGCGACCCTAATAGAGGATAAAGCGGGAGATAATGAATGAATGAATCCTCCACTAGACAATATTAACATAACAGTTTGAAAAATGGATAAATACACTCATAATAGGGCAATTTTTAAAGAGGACGGGGGGGGGGGGGGGGGGGGGGGGGGGGGGGGGGGGGGGGGGGGGGGGGGGGGGGATCTGGGCTAAAGCCCCTGATGTTTCTAAATCCTAAAAACGCCCCTGGTTCTAACCATGTTCTAACCACTCTGCCGCCCGCCTCTGCCGATATGTGCTCATTTCAGCACAGATAATATTAGTATTTTGCTGCCATCGTGTGGTACAAGACAGAATTACACTTAAATGTTTTTTTTCAATGTATTTATTCTGACAAATCCTTCCAATTATATATATATATATATATATATATATATATATATATATATATATATATATATATATATACATATATTGCTTTTTCTTTGACAGATTCAGATCATTAAAATTGAGACAGAGGATAACCGAGAGACACGATCGGCTAAAGATGCTCTCTTACTTTGGTGCCAGATGAAAACAGCAGGGTGAGCTTTTATATTTTATAGTTTAGATAATTGCATGTAAATGTTATTGTGACGGTAGCGCAGTGGCGCTTTAAAAGGAGAGGCTTTGCCGACGGCATTGATGCGGCTGATGACCGTGGCGGCCTTTATGAGCTGTGACATCACATGCAGCGTTGAGAGAGAAATCCATGGACCACAGCAGCGGGACTTTCGGCTAGCTAACCTAAACATCTGTATGTTTAACGTGATTTTAAATACTGTCTGTTAAAAATAGAACCCGTTCCTTTCGGGAGAAATCCTGGCTCCGGTCTTCTTGCTTGCCCACCACTCGTTACAGTTATTATAAGTATTTATTACATTTAAAGACCGAATAATAGCAGGAGACTGGACTTCTCAAGCACAAGAGCAAGCTTTATTAATGAAATGCAATTAAACTACATTTAAATGGTGCATTTATGCTGTGCCGGCGCATTCCTGTCTGCAGCAGACTCCCTCAACCCGCTGCATGCACTTCCACATTATATAAAGCAGCTGGAACCTCTGCTTGCCCCATCAAGTCTGGTTCGCGTTACATGATGGTCGATAGATGATAGTCGAGAGAAATGGATTAGGGTGGGTATTTTCAAAGGAGATTTTGCCTATGAAGCCCGCAGGTGTCTTCCTCCTCTCTCTGGTTTCCCAAACAAATGTGACGGCATTAGATCTAATGACCGGAGACAGGATTTCTCAAGCTTCAAGCTTTCTCAAGCGGGCTTTGTTTACCGACTGCATAAAAATAACATTAAGATTCAGCTGTTGGCTTGTGGTTCTGCCATACAGGCGCGTTCTAGCTGCTAACAATCACTCTTTCAGTGGCATTTAAAGGCTGCACACCAATCATTAACGAAACCTCCGGCAGGTGCGTTAATTACCTCGACTTAACGTTAAAAACGCGTTAATTCTGCCTTTCCCCCCTGGCATCACTACACCCACCACAGTTTCACAAAGAATTCAATTAATTCATTTATTCATTCATTCATTATCTTCCACTTAATCCTCTACTAGGATTGTGGGGGGGGGTTCTCTATGCCCATCCAGAGGAGAACACATACATATGAGGCAATTTACAGCAGTCAAATTACCTTGAATCCATCGTTTTGGACTGTGGGAGGAAACCAGAGAATATGGAAACTCCACCCAGATTGGGATTCAAACCTGGGTTCAACTAAGAGTTGAACATGAAAACCACTAGGCCACCCTGCTCCATGAAATAAATGATTCTATTAAATTTGGCATCACAACAAAACAGACGGCACGATGAATAAGTGGTTAGCATTTTCTCCTCTCAGCGCTGGGGTTTCAGGTTGGAATCCCAATCTGGGTGGAGTCCTCAATTTCTTTCTGTGTCCACGCGGGTTTCCTCTGGGTTCTCAAGTTTCCTTCCACAGTCCAAAACCATGGATTCAAGGTAAATTGAATTCTCCAAATTTCCCCATACAGAGTGTGTTTGTGTGTGTGTGCCCGGTGATAGATTGGCACCCTGTCCTGGGTGTATCTGCCCAGTGCCCGAAACGCTCTCCCCTGGATGGGCATGGGGAACCCCCCCTCTCTCCAACCCTAGTAGAGGATAAAATGAATAAATAAAAAAAAAAGCTTTAAGCACCTAATCAAAGGCTTGTATAGAAGCATGTGTTGTAGTATGGCACATAAGAAGCTTTTTTATTTATCACCCCTATATTAGCTTCATCTGTTTGTCTGGTAAATAGTTTACAAATGCTATTTCAGCCACTTCCCATTATCCAATTAAGCTGAAATTTAATTTTTGATGAACAATTGTTCATAGTGGATGACAACACATGAATCAGTGGTTTTCTATGGATAAATTTCCCATTTTCTACTAAATACTATATTTCACAAGCAGAATTAATTTAGGATAAAGCATTTTAACATGATACAGGTGTGGTTTTTAAAAATATTTTGCTTGTTTAATAATGTATGTTGTGTGGCAGTGTTAAACTTTTGTACTTGCTTATGTTCGCAGATATCCTGAAGTAAACATTCACAACTTTACCACATGCTGGAAAGATGGACTGGCCTTCAATGCGCTGATACACAGACACCGGTAATTCCAATCGATTAATTGGATCGATATACATCGATTAATTTAGGAATAAACATCATTCTTACAATAATATAACGATATTCTACCCGGCCACAATAAAGTAATGTCACACTGTAATAGTTGGTGGGATTGCCTTAATCTTCGATTACAGCTGTTTTAATTGTTAGGGATCAATAACATCCCGATAATTATTTGGAACCCTACTCGGAAAATCAAAACGAGACTGATCGGGAAAGACATTTATTACAAACTCATAATATATAACTATGTACATATACCCACAGGAACGAAATAACACAAAAGAGTACGAGTCCGTGGAACAAAGAGTCCCAAAGAAATGAGCCGGACCAAAGAA
The DNA here is from genome assembly GCA_019802505.1 of Corydoras sp. C115. Taxonomy (NCBI): domain Eukaryota; kingdom Metazoa; phylum Chordata; class Actinopteri; order Siluriformes; family Callichthyidae; genus Corydoras; species Corydoras sp. C115. The sequence goes on along the minus strand of JAFMOC010000214.1, from coordinate 180,288 downwards.
TGTGTCCAGGGATCCGTTCCCGATAGTCCAACAATTATAGGCCAAAAGTCCAACAAAAGATAATCTTGGATCCGCTCCAATCCTTAAACACACACAAAGAAACAAACACCAGTAAGATGCAGCTACACAAGCAAGAGGTTGTACCTCCTACCCAGACAACTGTCTAGCAGGGTCCAATGGAAATAACTAGAGTAATAGCTATAAAGACTTCATTACCGTGTTCCAGAAAGAGGAGACCAACTGGCAACTTGCTAATCCCCCACCAAGCTCTATAAATAGAGTGCTACCTAATTACCAATTAACCCCAGGTTCACCAGAAAGGGTGTGCTTGGGTAGGTGTGGCCGAACCCACCTACACGTCCCCATAACAGTAATTAGACATACAGTGTTGGAAACCTTCTCTCGTTATTGCTAAGGCAGTGATGTTCATTTGTATTCCCCTGAAATACAGCATGTCTTAAAAAATGCAATCAAATTGAAGCTAATTTTAAAACCTATAACTTTGTTTGCTGATGTTAGTTATGTCTGCATTACAACTGATCTTTAGAACAAAATATCCTCATTCTATGTTTGTATGTTTTGGATCTTAGACATACAAATCTATGATGCATCATTTAATTCTTAAATAAACTGTGGTTACCAATGAACAACAGACAGTTATCAATATTATTATAAATATTCAATAATTGAACATGAATTAGAACATTTACACTTACATAAACACATGCTGTATGATTTGTTTTTCATCACATATTTATTTAATTTGATTTATCATGAAAATTGCCTAGAAATGCTAAAAAGTATTGAGAAAAAATATTGTGAGTATCATTAGACTGTATGTTAATTACATTTAGAACTCAAAACAATTTATACATTTTAATGTATATGTAATACGTAAAATGTCTTTTATTGTTTTATTTTTATTCTACTTATAGTTCTATACTGTCCATTTGCTTGCTATAAGGACTGAATTATTAATAAATATTAGAAATTTCTGACCTTATATTAGAACTATGAGATTCATTGTAAAACAAATTGTTTCATATATATACATTAGAAGTAAATACAATTATTTAATTACTTTTTATGTATCTATCTCCCTGATTATAATCAATCTCTTAATTGTATGTTTAATGCTAATTAATGTATTGTATGCTTAAATTAAATTGCTTAAATTCTTATCTGGTAAATCCCAAGGATTCAGATTTTTTATTCCTCAACTTTTTATTGAGGAAAATACAGTAAACAAAGCCATTGCAAATTACATAAAATATTTTCTATTTTTTTCAACAACACTTAATCCCCACCTAACCCAACAAGGTACATACAAGTGCAATATATGATTCACATTTATTTCCCATTGGCAACAACCCCAGTAATTCCCCACCCTGGATCTCTCCTCACAGTAATATGCAAAAATAAAAACCAGACACCAGACTGAAATTTGTTACACTGCACCTTCTCCTTAATTAAATTGTATATCGTTACCCACTCCCAAATAGTCCTAGCGCTAGTTGCATGCATTCTAGCCACTGAGCCCTCCATTAAAACAATTTCAAGAAAATGGTTTCCCCGTTGTCAGTGAGATGGTGTATGGGGTGGTTACTCTCTCAGGGCCAGCATCTTCTTAACCGCAGTGAGGCCAGCTCATAGGATACGCTTCTAATGTAGAGACATGTCTAGAGAAGAGTCAAGAGAAAGTGGAACACAAAACCTAAGCATATCACCCAAGGACTGAGATATTTGTTTCCAAAATATGGTAATATTAGAACACTCCCAATACATGTGTATTGGCATAAGTCACAGTTGATGTAGTTGATGTCACAGGAGATGTAATGAGTTACGTCTCAAAGATTCTCATTGGGGGTCAGGTCTGAACTCTGTAGTGTAACCAAGTGTAAAAATTATGTTCTCAATGTTGACATTGTCATCTTGGAATATGTCCTATATATGGGATATGCTATCGGGGAGGAAAATAAGGCCGTTGAAGGAATAACCTGATGGTTTAGATCATTCATAGCTGACCCCATTCGAACCTTCTCCTTGATTTGCTTTAAAGTACCTTGTTCTTCTGTTAGTTTATATTAATATATTAGCAATTTGCTTCTATTGCAGACCTGATCTGATTGACTTTCATAAACTGACAAGATCTAATGCAACGTACAACCTCCAGCAAGCCTTCAACATTGCTGAACAGAACCTTGGGCTTACCAAACTGCTGGACCCAGAAGGTATGGAATTTATTTTATTGTTGGACTTAAAATGTTTGTAATGAAATGAAGTCCTGGGAAATGTAGACTAAACCTGTGTGTGTATCTGTTTTGTTTCTTTAACTACTGATATGTTTTTTCACACTTTTATCCAAAGCGACTTATAAATATCTCAACTTGGTTGGGGTCAGAGCACAGGGTTGATACAGCACCCCTAGAGAAATGAGGGTCTTAAGGGTCTTATTCAATGACCCACACTGGTAACATCAATGGACCTGGGATTTGAACCCACAACCTTCAGATTGATAGCCCAACACCCTAACCACTGATCTACACTGAGACTCAGGACAGTGAGATCTATTGCTCGGAACACTCACTCACACAAACATACACACACTATATGGAGCAATTTAGAGCATCCTTTTTATCTTGATCCATGTGTTTGGACTGTGGGAGGAAACTGTAGAACCCGGAGGAAACCCACGGGGACGGACACACGGGGAGAACATGGAAACTTCACCCAGATTGGGATTCGAACCGGGAATCCCTAGCGCCGAGAGAAGAACATGCTAACCACTAAGCCACCGTGCCGCCCCTTGTTGACTATCCTATTATTCAAATCTCCCCGCTTATGCTGCGACTGGACATTCCTACTCTTTCCCATGCTGATCCATCAAATAGTCATTTTATTTGTTCTCTGAACTATTCAACTGACTTGAATAGTTTTACTATAATTTATTATTTTAGTATTTATTATACAGTTATACAATACAATTACTTAATTACTTAAAAAAATGTACAGAAGCCACACCTATGATGGACTAAATTGAAATTGAAAAAATGAGGTCTTTATACCACTGTGTATATAACTTGTTTATACCTTGATGTAATGTTATGATTAATGCATCTCTCCTTCTCTCTCGCTCCCTCTCTTTCTCTCGCTTTCTCTTTCTCTCTCTCTTATGTAATGTCTGATGTCCTACTTTATTCACTTAGATGTTAACACAGAGAATCCAGATGAGAAATCAATTATAACCTACGTTGTCTCATACTATCACTATTTTTCCAAAATGAAAGCGCTTATAGTGGAGGGTAAAAGAATTGGGAAGGTGAGAACTTGTATTCTAAATAGTTCTGAATTTCATTTCATGTCATTATTTAAACACACATTACTCAAACTGCAGATGAGGATTGTATTGTACTGTAATGGTTGCAAAATGCAAACCCTGTTGCTTATGAAAACATTGGCTTTAACACAATAAAAACTCAAATGGGTTGCGATGGGGGGGGGTTTCCCATGCCCATTCAGGAAGAACGTTGTGTGTCTTTCTCCCATAATTCGCAGCACATGTCCAGCTCATGGGTGAGATGAGTGCTTATATACAGCTAAGGAATCAGTCGAACCGTTCCTGAGATATTCCTGTTTTTCCGAGCCAAAATTCCCATTCACTTTGAATTTCGGTGATTTTTGCACTCCTGTAACTCGACCAATTTTCAAGCTCAAAAAAACTAAATTTGCCAGAACAGTCTTTTGAAATCTCAGATTAACCGCACTCTTCATTCACTTCTGATCACTCTTCAAAATTGGCTTAGTTAATTTCCTATGGGAAAAATCAGATTTCTAAAGCGACATAACTCGGACAATTTTTTAACTATGACTTTGAAATTCCCCTCGTCTCGAGTGATTTTTTTTATCACTCTTCAAAAATTGCATTTATCCTCTGCACACTAACCACACTGGCCACGCCTACTTTTTTTTAACCTTGTATATATGCACCCTGTCTCCTACAGCACAACCGCATTTTCTTCTGGAAATGCACCTCTCTAGTTTTAATTTGTCATCCTGATATATAAGTGAATAACTTGGATTTGACCAATTTTTTCTAAAAAACATTGCCACCATTCTCCAATCAGCTTTTGCAAGTCAATTAAGCACTTATTAAAATTTTAATTTAGCACTAAAAGTATTTAATAAATGACTGTAATATGTGACAAATATGTTTTTATTTTACAGGTGTTGGATAATGCGATTGAAGTGGAGAAGATTGTCCATCGTTATGAATCACTGGCATCAAATCTGCTGGAATGGATTGCCAAAACCATCAGTGTTATTAGTCAACAGAAGTTTGCTAACTCTCTATCGGGAGTACAACAGCAGCTGCAGGCCTTTACAGCATACTGCACCATCGAAAAACCAATAAAGTATTATTATTTATTTTTTCAGCACTTATATCAGCACTGTTACATTATGATGTTTCAATTTAAATACACACGACTTAAGGTTGTTATAATGGTGAGGTGTTTCAGGGAAGTGTAAAACTATTGTGTTTCAATAGTTTTATTACTTTTATACAGACTACATTTTATGTTGCCTTACTATAATCCATCCGTCTATTACCTTCAACTTAATCCTTTACTAGGGTCGCGGGGCGTGTGTGGGGGGGGGGCAGTCTATCGCTGGACACACACTTACACAGACACACACAAACACACTTTATATTGGTCAATTTGGAGAATTCAGAACATGGAAACTCCACCCAGATTGGGATTCAAATCCCTAGCACTGAGAAGAGAACATGCTAAATGCTAAGCCACCATGCCACCCACCTTATAATAATAATAATAATAATAATAATAATAATAATAATAATAATATATTTTATTTAAAAGTGCCTTTCATGACACTCAAGGACACTTTACAGCAAATGGGAAATCAGTAAACATCAGAGAAAAAAAAAAAAAAAAGCAATAAATAAAAGTCTAAAAGCCCAATGAAGAAATATACCAATGAAGTTACAAGAAATAAGCTTATCTAAAAAGGTGGGCTTTCAGACAAATTTTGAAGAGAGATAGAGAGGTAGAGTTTCATAAATCAGAGGGAATGAGTTCCAGAGTTGTGGAGCAGAGCGGCTGAATGCCCTGCTCCCCATCGTGGTTAGGCTGAACGATAGGATTGAAAGATGGAGGGAGGAGACAGATCTAACCTGGAAATGTGAACGAGGTCAGTTAAATGGGGGGGGGGGGGGGGGTTATGGATGGCTTTGAAAGTGTAAAGTTGTAATGCACTGCTGGTCTCCCAGCTGGTACATTCCGGCCTTTGTTCTAGTGATGAATGTCGCCTGGTGATTCCACCTCACCATGGTGCTAATTCAGCATTCACCACTGCAAAATGGTGGAACCATCTTCCCAACTCTGTCGTTAGGTCGTCACTAGGCATTTTTAAGAAACATCTGAAAAGTTCAAGTTCAAGTAATTTATTTATGGAGCGCTTTTTATAATTGTACATTGTCAAAAAGCAGCTTCACAGTGATATAAGCCTTTGAACCCCCAAAGAGCAAACTGAAGTGACAGTGCCAAGAAAAAACTCCCTGTTATGTTGTTATTTTAAGGAAGAAACCTTGGGAGGACCAAAGTTCAGTAGGGGACTCATCCTCCTTGAATGGCAGGGCAGCATCAACAGTGTAGGACACTAATGTACAGATTGTGTGATGATCAGGTGACCATATCTATCAACTGGAAAAACTCTAACAATTGGGTAATTGGAAAACTATATAAGTCCAGAAAGTCCAACTATGGCTACAAACCTGATCCTTGTTTATATTTTATATACTTGTTATATAAAATATACTTATATACATAAACAAGTATAAATATATATAAACAAGTGCAGGATCAGGTTTGATAATTCTACAGTGTAGCTGGGTTTTTTCATAACTACTGACTATCTATCTACCAACCTATCACTGGGCACACACTCACACACACAAGCACACTCTATATGGGGCAATTTGGAGAATTCAATTTACCTTGATCCATGTTTTTGGACTGTGGGAGGAAACCGAACAACCCGGAGGAAACCCATGGGGACACGGGGAGAACATGGAAACTCCACCCAGATTCGAACCGGGAATCCCTAGTGCTGAGAGGAGAACATGCTAACCACTAAGCCATCGTGCCGCCTATACTATACTATATACTATACTATACTATCAAAATGAAAAAAAATAGTAAGTGCTTCATAACAATTTTAACTCATAACAATTTTTAAGTTAGATTCTGAGCCTCTTTATTTATAAAGAATAATGACATTGTAATAAAATTTGCATTTTATACTATTGTTGTGTTTAAGATTTCAGGAAAAGGGGAATTTGGAGGTTCTTCTCTTCACTATTCAAAGTAAGCTGAGAGCTAACAACCAGAAGCTCTATGTTCCTCATGATGGGAAACTAATCTCTGACATCAACAAGGTAATATTTCCTGTTTATTTACTCTCATGGTTAATAGAGTTACAGTCACACTGTATTGGTTTAATTATATTTAGATCTGCTACAAATCTGAGATATGAAATGAATGTTTTTTAAATATTTTGTTTCTGCAAATAAACCCATTAGAAATATTCAAAAAAGAACATTAAAACATGTATGTAACATCTGTCCATCCATCAATTATCTTCCACTTAATACTCTACTACCCCTGTTTCACTGAGGTGTATCACGGAGGGGTATCACTGAGGTGTATCACTGAGGTGTATCACTGAGGTGTATCACTGAGTTGTATCACTGAGATGTATCCTGAGGTGTATTACTGAGGTGTATCACTGAGGTGTATCATGGAGGTGTATCATGGAGTTGTATCACTGAGCTATATCACTGAGGTGTATCATGGAGTTGTATCACTGTGATGTATCATGGAGGTGTAACACGGAGGTGTATCACTGAGGTGTATCATGGAGTTGTATCACTGAGCTGTATCACTGAGGTGCATCATGGAGTTGCATCACTGAAATGCATCACTGAGATGTATCATTGAGGTGTATCATGGAGGTGTAACATGGAGGTGTATCACTGAGGTGTATCATGGAGTTGTTTCACTGAGATGTATCATTGAGGTGTATCACTGAGATGGATCACTGACGTGCATCACAGAGGTGTATTCCAAGACATGTATCACTGATGTGTTTCACTGAGGTGTATCACTGAGATGTATTACTGAGGTGTATCATGGAGTTGTAACACAGAGGTGTAACACTGAAATATATCACTGAGGTTTATCATGGAGTTGTATCACTGAGGTGTATCACTGAGGTGCATCACTGAGGTGTTTCACTGAGATGCATCACTGAGGTGCATCACTGAGGTGCATCACTGAGATGTATCATTGAGGTGTATCACTGAGATGTATTACTGAGGTGCATCACAGAGGTGTATCACTGAGGTTTATCCCTGAGATGTTTCATTGAGGTGTATCACTGAGATGTATCACTGAGGTACATCACAAAGATGTATTCCAAGACATGTATCACTGAGATGTATCATTGAGGTATATCACTGAGGTGTTTCATGGAGTTGTATCACTGAAATATCACTGAGGTGAACTGCGTGTTGGTGAACAGCCGCTGCTCTGAAGCGACAGAACAGCTTACTCTGAGATGTCGTCCGCAATATTTGCCTCGTGAGTTTACGGCGGTGTTTGTCATTGCTGTTTACATAGCACCGGATGCTAATGCTAACAACGCACTAAAGGAGCTCCATGAGAACATCAGCTCTCTTCAGAACAAGCATCTGAAGGCGACAGCAACTCAGAGCGGCAAGAAGAGAGCTGACTGCAGGGGTAAAAAGAGCAAAAGCCACATATGCTCTGAAAATCCAAAGACACTTCTCGTCCCAGGATCCACGGAGCATGTGGCAGGGCATCAAGTGCATCATGGACTACAAAACAAGAGATGCACAATGCCCCAACGACCCCACCCTGCCTGAGGCTCTCAACAAGTTCTATGCTTGCTTTGAGGACCCTGACATCACCCCCAGCACCAGACTCACCCTGTCACCTGGAGAAGAGCCCCTCAGTGTGACACCAGCACAGGTCAGGAAGACCCTTCGTAGGATCAACCCCCGAAAAGCTGCTGGTCCAGACAACATTTCCGGACGGGTGCTAAAAGTCTGTGCCGATCAGCTCTCCGAGGTCCTGGCAGACATATTCAATGCCTCCCTCAGACAAGCAGCTGTTCCCACCTGCCTGAAGACTGCCACCATCATCCCGTCCCCAAAAGCTCCATAGTGACGGGGCTGAATGACTACCGGCCGATAGCCCTCACGCCGATAGTCACCAAATGCTTTGAAAGACTGGTCATGACCCACATCAAAGCCACCATCGACGTCACTGTGGACCCACATCAGTACACCTATAGAAACAACCGATCCACAGAAGATGCCATTTCCTCTGTGGTCCACACTGCCCTCACCCACTTGGAGCAGAAGGATTCCTACGTCCGAACGCTCTTTGTGGACTTCACATCTGCATTCAACACGATGATCCCTCAAACCCTGACTAATAAACTATCACTACTTGGACTGAGCGCCTCCCTCTGCAACTGGGGTTCCTGACCAACAGGCCGCAGTCTGTGAAGATCCACAACACCACCTCCTCCACAAAAACCCTCAGCATCGTTTCCCCTCGGGCTGTGTGCTGAGCCCCCTCCTGTTTACACTGTTAATATATGACTGCTCCCCTATCCATCCGAGCTGTCATATTGTGAAGTTTGCAGATGACACAGCAGTGGTTGGATGTATCACAGACAGTGATGAGTCCATGTACAGACAGGAGGTGGAACACCTGGAGGGTTGGTGTAGAAAGAACAACCTCTGCATCAACGTTAAAAAGACAAAGGAGATGATTGTGGACTTCAGAAGGGGCAAAGATGTGTGGTGGAGAGCGTCTTGTGCTCCAGAATCAACGTGTGGCATGGAAGCTGCTCTGCTGCAGACACAAAAGCTCTGAAGAGGGTGATGAAGGCTGAGCAGAGGATTACTGGCGTCAATCTCCCCACCACCACAGACATCTACACCTCCAGATGCAGGAAACGGGCCTCCTGCATCATGAAGAACCCCACTCACACACCACACCCACTTTTTGTTCCGCTCCCCTCAGGCAGGAGACTGCGGAGCATTAAGTGTAGAACAAACACACTGAGGAACAGCTTCATAGCAGAAGCTGTAAGACTTATAAACTCCATCTAACAAGACATTCACACATTTTTATCATCACTCCACCAAAATACCTCATCATCATCTTATCTCTCATGTACCGTTATACACTTTTATATGCTGCTATACTTATATTTTATATTCTATATTTATATCTATTCTATTCTATACTACTTTTTTATATATAGTGTATATATATATATATATATATATATATATATATATATATATATACATATTTATTCTATATATATATGTAAGAAATCCGGGCTCTGCGTCTGCCTCTCCTGCACGATCTGTCACTCGCGCTCTTAGCCCCGCCTTCTAGTTTCCGCTTTCGCTTCGGCACCAGGTGAGGCTAATTTGTTTGATGGGTCGTTTCTCTTATTTAAGCGCTGTCTTCACACGGGACGAATTGCGAAGTATTGTCCCTGATTTTTCATACATGCCGAGCGATTTTTTGACTGCTATCCTGTCTGCTTTTGTGTCTCGTGGTGCGTCTGGTCTCGGTGAGTGCGTGTCTGTTTATGTTAGCTGTGTGTTAGCATCTTCGTTCTCACCTCCGTGTATAGATCAGTATTTGTCGTTGTATGAGTGAACGTCTTTGTTTTTCTGTGATCGCTCTCTGGTGTCTGTCTGATACTCTTTCTGTTTTCAGTGTTCATCCTGTCCTTAGTGTCCTGCGTCCCGGGAGCGATCTCTGTCCGTCCACTCAGGTGGTTCGGCTTCGGCCGGGTGGGGCGGAGTTCGCGCTCGCCCTAGCCTGCTCCGCTGGCGCGCCACCACCTGAGGGCGTCCGTGTGTCATCGTTCACTCTACTTACTAACGGTTCCAAGCTTTATACTAATACGCTCTGTTTTGGTGAACTAACGTTGTTTCCTCCAGTGTATACTAATACCTTGACTGTCCTCCCAGCCCTCGTTGTTCTCAGTCTGGTTACCAGCCTTCAGTCGTCCCGTGTAGTTCACCATACCTCTTTGTGCACTTTCTACACTCTTTCTTCTTTCAGGTTTTGTGATTACACTCTCGTTAACACACCTATTCTGTCTATCATAGGGTTTGTTATTTTGTCTATCCTAGACACACTCACTAGCTTCTTCTATTTCTTCTCACGCATAGCCAGTGTAGGGTTCTCTTACTACAGCGTAGTTTACTCTGTGTGCCTTGTTTTATTTAGTTTTTGTTTTGGCTCGGTGTTGTGCTCTGCCCAGTCCTCCGTCCAGGTTAATCACCCCGGCCTGGGTCCAGCGGGCAACATCCTCCTCGCACCATCCTCCTCCTGCACTACCCTACCTCTGCCTTGCATTTCAATAAATAACTGTTGTTCTGCATCCACGTCTCCAGAACTCTCCTTACAGACTATTTGTGACAGAATACTTCGCCTCACCATGGAGATGGCGGAACAACTGCTTCAACGGCTCACGCAGCAAGTCCTGGACCAAGGTCAGGCCCTGCTGTTCCTGACTCAGCGGGTGCAGGAACTGTCCACAGGAGCCGCCCAATCTCCTGTCCCGCCATCAGGTGACACCATGGGTAACCCCAGCAGCACCACACCTAACCTGTCTCCTCAGGTCGCCCCATCGTCCACAGGGGGTGCCATGGGCGCTGCTGGTGCGTCCTCCTCCACGACAGGAGTTAGCACGACGCCCATCCCCATCCCGGAGCCACCGTGCTATGCCGGGGATCCTGATGCTTGCGAGGAATTCCTCCTGAAATTCTCCCTGTTCCTCGCCAGCCGTCCACCCACCACGGACCGGAATGCCATCGCCTTGCTCATCTCCCGGCTCACCGGTCCGGCTTCCGCATGGGCTACGGCCATATGGCAGAATAACGGGTCTGACGCCACGTCACTCACGCCTTCCTTGAGGCGTTCCGATCCACCTTCAACCACCCTCGCCACGGGGCGGCGGCCGGAGACGAACTGCGACTGCTCCACCAGGGTAAGAAATCGGTGGCAGAGTACTCATTGAAATTCCGCACCCTGGCGGCCGCTAGCGGATGGAACGAGGTGGCGCTAATTTCGCAGTTCAAAGCGGGTCTGGCCTCGTCGCTGCAGAGGGAGTTGGTATATCGCTCTCTCAACCTGAACTTATCCCAGGTCATTCAGCTGGCCATACAGCTGGATCAGCACGCCACCCCGCCTGACTTTTTGCGAGGAACCTACACTCCGCAATCTGCTGGGGTTTCCACGCTGCCCGTCCCTATGGAGTTGGGACGGACCGGGGTAGCAGAGCGGCAGCGGCAAGAACGGCTGCGCCAACACCGTTGCCAGTACTGCGGGAGAACAGGACATCAAGTGGCGCATTGCCCCAAGAAGGCAGTTAAAACGGAGGACAAGCAGGCAGAGGTAGCAGGAGGAGCGAGGAGGACCGGGACAAGACCTCCGACGCCCAGCGTCCGCCAGGTGAGCCCGGTTCAACCCGTTCTTAAGAGCAATTCCCGGATTCTCACCCAGTTATCTCACCTGTCCCATACTTTCACAGTGACCGCCCTCATCGACTCGGGTTCGGAGGGGGACTTCATTGAGGAACGTCTTGTACGAGGTCTCCAGGTACCCTCCGTTCCCCTATCGGCTCCCATCAAGATCACGGGAGTCAATGGTGCCACGGTGGGGACCGTCACGCATCGCACCCGACCTATCTCACTGAGCGTGGGCGCCCTCCATAAGGAGATGAGGTCACTGTTGATCATGAGGAAGCCTCTATTACCGGTCATCTTGGGTCAACCATGGCTGCGGGACCATAACCCCAGGATCACTTGGGAACCGGTAGACATTGTAGCCTGGTCCCCACGGTGCATGGATCGATGCCTGGTTCCGGTGGGGCGGACACTGCACGTGGCAGTAACGGATCAACCTCCCGGCAATCTTCCTGAGAACGTCCCGGAGGAGTACCGAGACCTAGCGGAGGTCTTCAGCAAGGGACTTGCATGTCGTCTTCCACCTCACAGAGAGTATGACTGCGCTATCGAGCTCCTGCCAGACGCCAAGATCCCTCGATCCACACCGTATCCTCTATCAGTCAAGGAGACCAAGGCCATGGAAGAATACATCAGCGAGGCCCTGGCGCAGGGATTCATCCGACCGTCCAAATCCCCTGCCAGCTCTAGTTTCTTCTTCGTCCCCAAGAAGGATGGCTCCCTAAGACCATGCATCGACTACCGGGAACTCAACCAGGTATCTAAACGCTACACCTACCCCATTCCTCTCGTCCCCTCGGCGCTGGAACAACTACGCACCGCCAAGTGGTACACGAAACTCGACTTGCGGAATGCCTATAACTTGGTCCGTATTAAGGAGGGGGACGAGTGGAAGACAGCGTTTAGCACCTCAGCCGGTCATTATGAATACCTGGTGATGCCGTTCGGACTGACCAACGCACCGGCGGTTTTCCAGTGCCTGGTCAACGACGTCCTACGAGAGTTCCTGGGGAGATGCGCCATCGTATACCTGGACGACATCCTTATATACTCACCAGACTCCGCCAGCCATGCCCGCAACACAAAAGAGGTCCTGGGGAAACTTCTGGAACATGGATTGTTCGTCAAAGCGGAGAAATGCGAGTTCAACAAAAGGGAGATCGCCTTCTTAGGCTATATTATTAAGGATCAAGGAATCCAGATGGACCCGACGAAAGTCAAGGCGGTAATGGAATGGAGGACACCCCAGTCTGTTAAAGAGCTTCAGAGCTTCCTGGGGTTTGCTAACTTTTTTCGCCGATTCATCCGGTCCTTCAGCCAGATCGCTCTCCCCTTGACTCAACTTCTCAAGGGAAAACCCAGGAGACTCACGTGGTCGGACAGAGCGCAGCACGCTTTCGAGAGGCTGAAGGGGGCATTCACCACGGCGCCGGTGCTCGCGCACCCTGATCCAGACTCCCCTTTCGTGGTAGAAGTGGACGCATCTTCCCTGGGGGTCGGAGGCGTTCTATCGCAGCGTCAAGGTACGCCTCCTAGACTGCACCCCGTCGCCTACTTCTCGAGGAAACTCTCCCCCGCTGAACAAAACTATCACGTGGGGGACAGAGAATTGTTGGCCATTAAACTGGCGTTCGAGGAGTGGCGGCATTGGCTTATGGGCGCAAAATTCCCAGTCCAGGTCATCACGGACCACCGCAACCTTGAGTATTTAAAATGTGCACGGAGACTCAACGCCCGACAAGCCAGGTGGTCCCTCTTTTTCAATCGTTTCCAGTTTTCAGTGACGTACCGACCAGGGAAAGAGAATGCGAAGGCAGACATCCTGTCTAGACGGTACGAAGACCAGGAGAAGGCAGCACCACCAGTTAAAACCATACTGCCTACCCGAGTATTTGTTCACTCCATCTCCTGGCAATTGGATGAACGGATCCGGGCCGCAAACAGGCAGAACCCGGAGGCCCGCCTGAGAGACACACCTCCGGACAAACTGTTTGTACCCAACCAGTTTCGCCAAGAACTAATCGCCTGGGCACATACTAACCTCAGCTCGGGACACCCAGGTGGCAATCGCACTTTTGAGAGGCTCCAAGAGAAATACTGGTGGCCATCCATGAGGACCGACGTAGCCCGAGACGTCGCGTCATGCGCCACCTGCGCTGCCACCAAAACCCCACGCCAGCTCCCAGCAGGAAAACTGAAACCCGCTCCCGGTCCCCCAACGCCCTTGGAGTCACATCGCCCTCGACTTTGTGACGGACCTACCAGTATCAGAGGGCAACACCACCATCCTGACAATCGTCGACCGCTTCTCCAAGGGGGTTAAGTTCATCGCCCTGCCCGCACTGCCCTCAGCCTTCCAGACGGCCGAGGCCCTGTTCACCGAGGTGTTCCGTCATTTCGGCCTCCCGGAGGATATTGTGTCGGACCGGGGTCCACAGTTCACATCTGCCGTCTGGGAGGCCTTCGTCAAGAAGCTGGGTGCCTCCATAAGCCTCACATCCGGCTACCATCCTGAAAGCAACGGGCAGTGCGAACGGGCGAACCAAGAGCTGGCCAAGTTCCTTAGAACATACTGCCAGAGCCACCAGAATGACTGGGCAACCTTCCTCCCTTGGGCAGAAATAGCCCAAAATTCACTCAGGAGCTCCAGCACGGGAATCACCCCCTTCCAATGTTCTCTGGGGTTCCAACCCCCTTTTGCTCCTTGGGACCCCACTCCATCCAACGCACCGGCTGTCGACGACTGGTTCCGCAGGAGCGAAGAGGTCTGGGAAATGGTCCACCAGAGGATTACGGAAAGTAACGCCAGGACCAAGCGGTTTGCTGACCGTAGGAGGAGTGAGGGTCCCTCCTACCAAGTGGGAGACCAGGTCTGGCTCTCCACCAAGGACCTTCGGGTACCCGGCAGTAAAAAGCTGGGTGCCAAGTACATTGGACCGTACCCCATAGTTAAGAGAGTCAACGACGTGACGGTGACATTAGGACTACCTCCCCGACTGAGAATCTCTCCTTCTTTCCACGTCTCCCTCCTCAAACCCTTCAAACCCGGTCCCCTGGATAATGAACCACATCAGCGCATCTCTCAAGAACTGCCCCATGACCGCCCCACGTACACTGTCAACCAAATCCTTGACTCCCGCCGGACTGACTCAGGACTGGAATACCTTGTCGACTGGGAGGGGTACGGTCCCGAAGAACGTTCATGGACTAGACGGACGGACATACTGGACAGGACGCTACTTGACCAGTATCACCTGACTCACCCTGACCGTCCCGCGCCTCGTCCCAGAGGAAGACCCCCTCGCACACCGGCTCGCAGAGGCAGGCCCCCGGGCTCCCTTCCCAGCAGACCTAGGGGTCGCCCACGCCAGAGTCCCCTACCTGCCTCTGCTCCCCCCAGTACCAGCCAACCCTGCCCGGCTGGCAATCAGGACACGGGTCTCCCGATCCCTCAGCCCCGTAGGCCCAGGGGTCGTCCCCGCACCAGACCACGTCCTGAGTCTGACCCATCACCCGGTCCCTCTCCTGTCCCGGGCAGAGCCACCCGCAGCACCCGTTCCCGTCCCGACCCTCCCCGAGTTAGTTCCGGTAGGTCGTCTCCAGTTGCCCCCGGTGGTGCCCCCTTGACGACCTCTTCGGGGGGGGGCTATGTAAGAAATCCGGGCTCTGCGTCTGCCTCTCCTGCACGATCTGTCACTCGCGCTCTTAGCCCCGCCTTCTAGTTTCCGCTTTCGCTTCGGCACCAGGTGAGGCTAATTTGTTTGATGGGTCGTTTCTCTTATTTAAGCGCTGTCTTCACACGGGACGAATTGCGAAGTATTGTCCCTGATTTTTCATACATGCCGAGCGATTTTTTGACTGCTATCCTGTCTGCTTTTGTGTCTCGTGGTGCGTCTGGTCTCGGTGAGTGCGTGTCTGTTTATGTTAGCTGTGTGTTAGCATCTGCGTTCTCACCTCCGTGTATAGATCAGTATTTGTCGTTGTATGAGTGAACGTCTTTGTTTAACTGTGATCGCTCCCTGGTGTCTGTCTGAATCTCTTTCTGTTTTCAGTGTTCATCCTGTCCTTAGTGTCCTGCGTCCCGGGAGCGATCTCTGTCCGTCCGCTCAGGTGGTTCGGCTTCGGCCGGGTGGGGCGGAGTTCGCACTCGCCCTAGCCTGCTCCGCTGGCGCGCCACCACCTGAGGGCGTCCGTGTGTCATCGTTCACTCTACTTACTAACGGTTCCAAGCTTTATACTAATACGCTCTGTTTTGGTGAACTAACGTTGTTTCCTCCAGTGTATACTAATACCTTGACTGTCCTCCCAGCCCTCGTTGTTCTCAGTCTGGTTACCAGCCTTCAGTCGTCCCGTGTAGTTCACCATACCTCTTTGTGCACTTTCTACACTCTTTCTTCTTTCAGGTTTTGTGATTACACTCTCGTTAACACACCTATTCTGTCTATCATAGGGTTTGTTATTTTGTCTATCCTAGACACACTCACTAGCTTCTTCTATTTCTTCTCACGCATAGCCAGTGTAGGGTTCTCTTACTACAGCGTAGTTTACTCTGTGTGCCTTGTTTTATTTAGTTTTTGTTTTGGCTCGGTGTTGTGCTCTGCCCAGTCCTCCGTCCAGGTTAATCACCCCGGCCTGGGTCCAGCGGGCAACATCCTCCTCGCACCATCCTCCTCCTGCACTACCCTACCTCTGCCTTGCATTTCAATAAATAACTGTTGTTCTGCATCCACGTCTCCAGAATTAAAAAACAGGGTAATCGGGGTCCGTGACCCATAATTTTGTTACTATCTCATGTAACAATGTGATATTAATGATAATAAAATTGTCTTGAATCTTGAATCTTGAATCACTGAGGTGCATCACTGAGGTGTTTCACTGAGATGTATCACTCAGGTGCATCACTGAGGTGCATCACTGCGGTGTTTCACTGAGGTGCATCACTGAGATGTATCATTAAGGTGTATCACTGAGATGTATCATTGAGGTGTATCACTGAGGTGCATCACTGAGGTGTTTCACTGAGATGTATCACTGAGGTGCATCACTGAGGTGCATCACTGAGATGTATCATTGAGGTGTATCACTGAGATGTATCATTGAGGTGTTTCACTGAGATGTATCACTGAGGTGCATCACTGAGGTGCATCACTGAGATGTATCACTGAGATGTATCATTGAGGTGTATCACTGAGATGTATCATTGAGGTGTATCACTGAGATGTATCATTGAGGTGTATCACTGAGATGTATCACTGAGGTGCATCACAGAGGTGTATTCCAAGACATGTATCACTGAGATGTATCGTTGAGGTGTATCACTGAGGTGTATCACTGAGGTGTATCACTGAGGTGTATCACTGAGATGTATCACTGAGGTGTATCATTGAAATATATCACTTAGGTGTATCATGGAGTTGTATCACTGAGGTGTGTCACTTGTGGTACCCCTTGGTTAATGACAGAAAAATTCACAACGGTAACAGAAATAACTTTAATCTGATAAAAGTAATAATAAATAAAAATTCTATGAAAATGTACAAATGAAAGTCAGACATTGCTTTTCAACCATGCTTTAACAGAATTATTTAAAAAAATAAACTCATGAAACAGGCCTGGATAGAAATGATGGTACCCTTAACTTAATATTTTGTTGCACAACCTTTTGAGGCAATCACTGCAATCAAACGATTCCTGTATCTGTCAGTGAGATTTCTGCACTTCTCAGCAGGTATTTTGGCCCACTCTTCATGTGCAAATTGCTCCAGTTGTCTTAGGTTTGAAGGGTGCCTTTTCCAGACGGCATGTTTCAGCTCCTTCCAAAGATGCTCAATAGGATTTAGGTCAGGGCTCATAGAAGGCCACTTCAGAACGACTGAGACCAAGCTTTCTGACACTGGGCAGCATATTTCTCTCTAGAATCCCTTGATAGTCTTGAGATTTCATTATACACTGCACAGATTCAAGACACCCTGTGCCAGATGCAGCAAAGCAGCCCCAGAATATAACAGCCTCCTTCATGTTTCACAGTAGGGACAGTGTTCTTTTCTTGATATGCTTCATTTTTCCGTCTGTGAACATAGAGCTGATGTGCCTTGCCAAAATGTTCCATTTTTGTCTCATCTGTCCATAGGACATTCTCCCAGAAGCTTTGTGGCTTGTCAACATGAAGTTTGGCAAATTCCAGTCTGGCTTTTTTATGTTTTGTTTTCAACAATGGTGTCCTCCTTGGTCGTCTCCCATGAAGTCCACTTTGGCTCAAACATCGACGGATAGTTCGATCTGAGACTGATGTTCCTTGAGCTGATGTTCCTTGAGCAAGTTCACCTTGAATCTCTTTAGATGTTTTTCTTGACTCTTTTGTTACCATTCGTGTTATCCATCTGTTTGATTTGTCATCAATTTTCCTCCTGCGTCCACGTCCAGGGAGGTTGGCTACAGTCCCATGGATCTTAAATTTCTGAATCACATGTGCAACTGTAGTCACAGGAACATCAAGCTGCTTGGGAGATGAGATGGTCTTATAACCTTTACCTTTAACATGCTTGTCTATTATTTTCTTTCTAATGTCCTGAGACAACTCTGCTTCCTCTGGTTCATGTTGAGTGTGGTACACACCTTGTCACCAAACAGCACAGTGACTGCCTGTAGCCCTATATATTGGCCCACTGACTGATTACAATATTGTAGACACCTGTGATACTAATTAGTGAACACACCTTGATTTAACATGTCCATTTGGTCACATTATTTTAAGGGGTACCATCATTTCTGTCCAGGCCTGTTTCATGAGTTTATTTTTTTTAAATAATTCTGTTAAAGCATGGTTGAAAAGCAATGTCTGACTTTCATTTGTACATTTTCATAGAATTTTTATTTATTATTACTTTTATCAGATTAAGTTATTTCTGTTACCATTGTGGGTTTTTCTGTCATTAACCAAGGGGTACCAACAATTTTGTCCACGTGTGTATATCATATACAGTGATACATCTCAGTGAAACACCTCAGTGACACACCTCAGTGACACACCTCAGTGAAACAACTCCATGATACACCTAAGTGATATATTTCAATGATACACCTCCATGATACACATGTTACACCTGGAGGTGTAACACAGAGGTGTAACACTGAGATGTATCATTGAGGTGTATCATGGAGTTGTATCACTGAGGTGTATCATGGAGTTGTATCACTGAGGTGTATCATGGAGTTGTATCACTGTGGTGTATCATGGAGGTGTAACACGGAGGTGTATCACTGAGGTGTATCATGGAGTTGTATCACTGAGGTGTATCACTGAGGTGCATCACTGAGGTGCACCACTGAGGTGTATTTCAAGACAATAATTGTTACTGGACCTAGGGAGCCAGGTCCAAATCATGAAAAACACTGTATTAATGGTCACTGTCTATCCATAAGAGTCATTTTTTGGGTAACATTTCATATTTTTTTAGGCTTGGGAACGTCTGGAGAAGGCAGAACATGAGCGAGGTGTGGCTTTAAGAAAAGAGCTGATTCGTCAGGAGAAACTGGAACTTCTGGCTCAGCGCTTCGATCACAAAACCACCATGAGACAGGCTTGGCTTAATGAGAACCAGCGCCTTGTTTCTCAGGTTAGCATCTATTAATTAAGGAGTATTTGTTAATATGAATGTTTGACATTGCATAATAATAACATGGCTCCTAAAGATTTAATATAACTGTCACGGCCAGATAGGACAATGTCCAAAGCTGTAGATAGTGAAGTAGTTTTTAGTAGTTTAGTAGTTTTAGTAGAAGACACCGGAATAATATAGACATAGCACGCGAAAGGACATAACGCTGCAGTTTCTCGGTTGCCAGACTTGTTAGTTCATGCGCACGTTGCGCAGTTCTCTCTCCTTTTCCCTATAGGCCCGGATTCTTGCAACTAGCGCCATTGTTTCCCATGTGTCTTAGCAGCGTTTCCCGGGTTGCCAGGTTCCGCGAGCTTAGCAGTGTTTAGGTTGCTAGTTTATAAACTGTTTATAAACTGGTCTTCTGCGATGTAATCTAATCTGTTTTTTAAAGTAAATGTTAGAGAAGCTGGAAATGTGTTTCTCATTGATCACTGCCATCTAGAGGCCAAATTACAGAATGCAGTTTATAAAAAGCATTGGGAAAATAATGTATAGTATATCACACATTGGCGGCTTAGTGGTTAGCACTAAGTGGTTAGCACGTTCGCCTCTCAGCGCTAGGGATTCCCGGTTCGAATCCCCATCTGGGTGGAGTTTCCATGTTCTTCCTGTGTCTGCGTGGGTTTTCTCCTGGTTCTCCGGTTTCCTCCCACAATCCAAAAACATGGTTCAAGTCAATTGAGTTCTCCAAAATTGCCCCATATAGAGTGTGTCTGTGTGAGTGAGTGTGTGCCTAGCGATGGATTGGCGCCCTGTCCTGGGTCTATCTGCCCAACGCCCAAGACGTTCTCCCCTGGATGGGCATGGGGAACCCCACCGCGACCCTAAAAGAGGATAAAGCGGGAGATAATGAATGAATGAATATCACACATTAATGAATGTGAAGCGCTCAGAGGTGTGTGCTATTGTCAATAATGTCACGACTGAACAAACGGCGCAGCCAATCAGATTTAAGGACCAGAACTACCCATTTCATGAAATGCAATAAACTATTTTTTGCACTTTTTAACACTTTTTGTTGTACAAGCTACAAGACCCTGTTGACTTTGATCTGTGTTTTTTTTTCAGGATAATTTCGGTTATGACCTTCCTGCAGTAGAGGCAGCAATGAAGAAGCACGAGGCAATCGAGGCAGATATCTCTTCCTATGAAGAGCGGATGGGCACTTTGGTTGAACTTTCCTTAGAAATGGAAAGCGAGGGTTACTATGACATCAGGCGCATCATGGCACAAAAAGAGAACATTCTAAAACAATGGGATCTGCTAAAGGAACTTGGTACTGCACGCAAAAACCGGCTGGAGAAGAACCTGGCACTGCAGAAGACCTTCCAGGAGATGGTCTACATGATTGACTGGATGGAGGAGATGCAGGTGTAGTAAACATAAGACAATAATAGTAACAATACCAGTGATGGTAATTATACTATAGTATGAACTCCAGTCCCAAAATGTTGAGAAATGTAAAAATTCAATTAAAGCTGAAAAGTGTGATTATTTCTTTATTTACAGACAAAAGGACAAAAAAGCTTTTCATTTGATTTTAACTGTACCAAAATTGTTAGATTTTCTTTAGTAGTAAATACAATGTGCTTTATTTATTTTACTTATTTGTTTTCATTTCCATGGCTAGAAAAAAAAATCTGCCACTAGAGGAAAATAATCTACAATTTTATTTCTTGCAGTTGAAAGACTTTAATTTTTCATCTTAAATTCTGTGATGGCGGCATGGTGGCTTAGTGGTTAGCATGTTCTCCTCTCAGCGCTGGGGATCCAGGTTCGAATCCCAATCTGGGTGGTTTCGATGTTCTCCCCGTGTCCACGTGGGTTTCCTCTGGGTTCTCCTGTTTCCTCCCACAGTCCAAAAACATGGACTCAAGATAAACTGAATGCTGAAAATTGCCCCATATTGTTGTGTCTATGTGAGTGAGTGTGTGCCCAGTGATAGTGAAACCCTGTCCTGGGTGTATCTGCTCAGTGCCCAAAACGTTCTCCCCTGGATGGGCATGGGGAAACCCCCCCACTACCTACCATAGTAGAGGGTTAAGCAGAAGGTAATGAATGAATTAATTAATTAATGAATAACCCTCTACTAGGGTCGCGGGGTGGGGTGGGGGGGTTCCCATGCCCATTTAGGTGGTTAGCATGTTGTCCTCTCAGCACTGGGTGTCCAGGTTTCCATTTTTAATTTCCATGTTCTTCCCAAGTCTGTGTGACTTTCCTCTGAGTTCTCCGGTTCTCTGGAGTATCTGCTAAGCACCTGAAACGTTCTCCCCTGGATGAGCATGGGGAACCCTCCCACGACCCTAATGGAGGATTAAGCGAAAGATAATGAATTAATGAATAAATAATGAAATAAAAAGGCTGTAAGCACCTAATCAAAGGCTTGTGTTGTAACACAACCTGTTTTGTTGTAGTATGGAACATAAGAATTGTAGGGTTTCCATGTTCTCCCTGTGGGTTTCCTCCGGGTTCTCTGGTTTCCTCCCACTGTCCAAAAACATGGATTAATGGTAAATTGAATGGGCTGGCCTGGGCTGGCCCATCCAGGGGAGAATATTTCAGTCGCTTGGCAGATACACCCATGACAGGGCGCCAATCTATCACTGGGCACACACTCACTCACACAGACACACACAAACACACACTACATGGGGCAAATTGGAGAATTAAATTTATCTTGAATCCAAGTTTTTGGACTGTGGGAGGAAACCGGAGAACCCGGAGGAACCCACGTGGACACAGGGAGAACATGGAAACTCCATGAGGAATCCCTCGTGCTGAGAGGAGAACATGCTAACCACCATGATACCCAGTACAGGAAGTATGTTTTTTAAATATATATTTTTTTGTATTGGCGTGTTATGATTTTCTAGTGACATATTTTTTTCCCTCTCTAGTGGTGGATTATTATTATTTTTATTATTAGTAGTAGTATTATTATTATTTTGTGTTCCACATTGAAGTTTTTGTATAATCTTGCAGATGAAACTGCTCTCTAAGGATTATGGGAAACACTTACTGGAGGTGGAAGACCTACTACAGAAACATACACTACAGGAAGCAGATATCAGTGTTCAGTCTGAACGAGTTCAAACTCTGAACACCGCTGCACTCCGATTTAGCACCATCGAAGGTACACCATCTCTTATTATTGTGTTTCTGATTTTATGTTAAACATGTCATGTTAGGACTATCCCAGCAGCTGAATGTCACAGCACCCACTTTATATTGTACTTGCTTATATCTACTATATCTACTTTATCTTATTGTTCTTTTTACACACACTATCTTGTCTTGTGGGCAAACTACAGCCTGAGGGCCAGATGTGGCCCGTTAGGTTTTTTAATTTGGCCCGCCAAACTTTTCCGAACTCATTCAAACATTCATCAATTATCTTCCGCTTAATACTGCATTAGGGTTGCGGGGAGGTTCCCGCCTGGCCATCCATGGGAGAAAGTTACGGGCGCTGGGCAGATACACTGGGTACACTCACTTACACACACAAACACACACTATATGGGGCAACTTAGAGCTGCTAATTTACCTTGAATCCATGTTTTTGGACTGTGAGAGGAAACCAGGGAACCCGCAGGAAACCCATGGGGAGAACATGAAAACCCAACCCAGAGTGGGATTCATTATCTTCTGTGTAATCCTTTACTAGGGTCGCGGGGAAGGTTCCCAATGGCCATCCAGGGGAGAACATTTCGGGTGCTGGGCAGATACACCCAGAACAGGGAGCCAATCTATCAATGGGCACACTCACACACACAATATGGGGCAATTTAAAGCATTCAATTTAACTTGAATCCTTGTTTTTGGACTGTGGATGCAGAAATGGATGGACAACATGGAAACTCCACCCAGATTGGGGTACGAACCTGGAATCCCCAGCATCGAAAGGCAAACATGCTCATGCCACCCTAGATGTTCAATAATAAAGGCCAGTAATTAATTTTGTTTCGTAACGTGATATTAATGTCTGTTTTAGGTTATCAACCATGTGACCCTCAGGTGATCTGTAACCGCGTGAGCCATGTAAACACATGTCTGGAGGAGCTGAAACAACTAGCGCTGAGTCGGCGCTCGGAACTGGAGGAATCTCGGGAACTCTGGGTTTTCTTTCAGGAAGTGGAGGAATGTGAAGGCTGGATGCGGGAGAAGATCTCCATCTTGAACTCTCAGAGCTGTGGAAGAGATCTCAGCAGTGTCCTGAAGCTCCTGCAGAAGCACAAAAGCATGGCGGGCGAGTTGCTGGCCCGACGAGCGCTTCTGCAGCAGACCATCAGCGCCGGAAAACAGATCGTGGTGCAGAACTCGGGACATTTCCAGAGAATCAACGAGAAGCTGATGGAGGTGAAGGAGGAGTGGAAGAGGTTGGAGGATCAGGCCGCCATGAGGCTCGGCCACCTTCAGGAGGCCCTGGACTTCTTCCAGTTTAGCGCCGAGATGGACGACCAGCTTGCGTGGCTGCAGGACGCGTACCGGCTGGTGTCCAGTGACGACTTTGGGCATGATGAGTTCTCGACCCAGTTGCTGCTCAAAAAGCATCGGCGCGTTCGGGACGAGGTGGACAAGCACTGCAAAAATGTGGTGGCGCTGCGGAAACATGCCATGACACTGCCCCTGCACTACGGAGAGATGGAGGAAGTGAAGGAGCGCTTGCAGGAGGTGGAGCGTGTGTACAGGGAGGTGGTGGAGGTGGCGGTTATGAGAGAGCAGTGGTTGAACGATGCGCTCGCCGTTTATCGCATGTTCAGTGAAGTGAACGCCTGTGAACTATGGATTAATGAGAAGGAACAGTGGCTTAATAACATGGAGGTTCCCGAGAGACTGGAGGACGTGGAGGTGATTGCACATAGGTATGAGGGGATTGTTGTTTTTTGGGGTGGTGGATTGTGTGGTGGTGCTATTGTGACTGTGCAGTCCTGGTTGTGGTCACATGTGAGTCTAGAAAGCAACATTTAAATTTGTTGTCAGCGTGTGTGTTTGGTTGGAAACAGAAGAGACCTGCAGACACACCCGACTGTGCGTGTGTGTCCCTGTGGGTGTGTATGTTTGTGTCCCTGTGTTCCTGTGTGTCAGACTCTGTGTAAAGTTCTCTGTGTGTCGGTCCCTGTGTGTCGGTCCCTGTGTGTTGGACTCTGTGGGTCGGTCCCTATTTGTGTCAGACTCTGTGTTTCAGTCCCTGTGTGTCGGACATGTGCTTCTGTTTCTGTCGCTTCCTAATGTGTTAGCCCCTGTGTTGGCCCCTGTGTGTTGGCCTCTTTGTTTCTGCCCCTGTTTTTCGGTCACTGTGTGTCGACCTCTTTGTTTTGGACCCGGGGTTTCGTTCCCTGTGTGTCGGTCCCTGTTTTTTGTTCCCTGTGTGTCAGCCCCTCTGTATGTGTGTGGTGTGTGTGTCCGTCCCGTGTGTCCGTCCCTGTGTGTTGGACTCTGTGTGTCGGAATCTGTGTGTGTATGTCGCTCCCTGTGTGTTGCTCCGTTTGTTGGTCTGTGTGTTGGTCTGTGTGTTGGTGTTTCTGTGTGTCGGTTCCTGTGTGTCGGTTCCTGTGCGTCACTCCCTGTGTGTCGCTCCCTGTGTGTCGGTTCCTGTGTGTCGGTCTCTGTGTGTCGGTTCCTGTGTGTCGGTTCCTGTGTGTCGGTCTTTGTGTGTCGGCCCCTGTGTGTGTGTGTGTGTGTCAGTCCCTGTGTGTCGGCACCTGCGTGTGTGTGTCGGCGCCTGCGTGTGTGTCGCTCCCTGTGTCGCTCCCTGTGTGTTGCTCCCTGTGTGTCGGTTCCTGTGTGTCGGTCCCTGTGTGTCGACACCTGTGTATGTGTATGTTGGTCTCTGTGTGTTGGCCTTTGTGTGTCGGGCCCTGTGTGTGTGTGTGTGTGTGTGTGTCAGTCACTGTGTGTCGGCCCCTGCGTGTTGGTCCCTGTGTGTTGGCCTTTGTGTGTCAGCCCTGTGTGTCACTGATTTATATAGGGCTTATTCAGGTATTGGTCAGTGTGTGATGATGCGGTGTGTGCTTTGTCTGATGTGTAGGTTTGAAAGTCTGGACCAGGAGATGAACAGTCTGATGAGGCGGATTCTGGATGTTAATCAGATTGTTCAGCAGTTGTTGGATGGAGGTCACCCGAGTTCCACAGAGGTGCAGGAGTGTCAGGATCATCTGAACAACAGGTATAGATCACATAAAAATATATATGTATATGTATGTGTGTATATAAAAGTGTATAATTAAAAAACTTTAAATAAAACTGTGGACTGGCGAAGGAATTAATCATTTTTTCTAATTAAACATTTATGACAGGTAACAGGCGTATGGGGTTAAGACATCAGATTATGTGCTGGTCAAATATATATTAAAATTATCTTTATATATGTCACGGTAGTCTACCTCGGGCTGAAGCAGTTGCGCATAGGGAGCGCAAGCCGCCGCGTATACACGCACTGAAGGGAGCCAGGCACGCAGGTAGCAGAGAACAGGTTTATTAAAGGTGCAGTGCACCACAAAACAAGAGGTACAGAAGACTAAGTGACATATAACACAAACGACCAGCCCCGAAGCCAAGAAACAATGGACATAAATACAAAAAGACACCCGACCACGTGCACAAGACAAACCAATTACAAAAAGGAGTTAATTAACTAAACTAATGAGCACTGAACGTTAATTAACTCAAACAAACGGGACGAAACACAAAACAGGTGGCAGGTGCCCTAGGCACCTGTTACATGACCCCCGCCCCTGCGGTCGCGCAACGGGGGGACGCGACCAAGAGAAGAAAAAAAATAACAGTCCCGGGGGGGGGGGGTCCTCCGCCCTCCTTGAGCGGGGCTTGGAAAGCGCCCCCGGGTGGACGCCCTCTGCGGGTGAGGCGTGCCGAACGCCCTCTGGCTGCAAAGTCCGGTGGACGGCCTCGGCGGATGAGGAGTGGGCCACGCCCTCTGGCAGCGTGGTCCGGTGGACGCCCACATTGGGCGAGGAGTTTGCCACGCACTCTGGCTGCGTGGCGAGGCGGGCGCCCCCTGGCTGCGTGGTCTGGCGGGCGCCCACGTCTGACGAGGAGTGGGCCACGCCCTCTGGCGACGTGGCGAGGCGGACGCCCCCTGGCGGCGTGGCGAGGCGGACGCCCCCTGGCGGCGTGGCGAGGCGGACGCCCCCTGGCGGAGTGGCGAGGGGCGTGCGGCCCCTGGACCTCGGGCTGGGCGGCGTGCGGCCCCTGGACCTCGGGCTGGGCGGCGTGCGGCCCCTGGACCTCGTCATCTGAACCAAGTCCAGACCTTCCTCAGCGCAGAGCGCTTCGTACCCGTACCTCCATATCCAATCATCATCAGAGTCATAATCAGACATTACTGTGTAAGAGCCGTCCTTACGGCTCCGGGACGGCGGGCTGCGCATAGCGGCGCACTCGCGGACACGGCGGAACGCGCCGCGAGTACGAGGCTACACGGCCCCCGCAAAGAAAAATTTTAGAATGCGCTTACCTGGGCTCTGGACTCTCCTGGCTGGTCGTTCTGTCACGGTAGTCTACCTCGGGCTGAAGCGGTTGCGCATAGGGAGCGCAAGCCGCTGCGTATACACGCGCTGAAGGGAGCCAGGCACGCAGGTAGCAGAGAACAGGTTTATTAAAGGTGCAGTGCACCACAAAACAAGAGGTACAGAAGACTAAGTGACATATAACACAAACGACCAGCCCCGAAGACAAGAAACAATGGACATAAATACAAAAAGACACCCGACCACGTGCACAAGACAAACCAATTACAAAAAGGAGTTAATTAACTAAACTAATGAGCACTGAACGTTAATTAACTCAAACAAACGGGACGAAACACAAAACAGGTGGCAGGTGCCCTAGGCACCTGTTACAATATATGTATTATATTATATTAACCTAGTTCAGGCGGCACGGTGGCTTAGTGGTTAGCGAGTTCGCCTCTCAACGCTAGGGATTCCCGGTTCAAATCCCCATCTGGGTGGAGTTTCCATGTTCTCCCCGGGTCTGCGTGGGTTTCCTCCTGCGTGGGTTTCCTCCTGAGAATCTTTGGGGCATTCTCAAGAGGAAAATGACCCAACAACAAAGAATACTCCATAGATCCTTATTGGGGTTTGGTCCTAATTCATAGGGTTCTATATGACATCAGACCACCCTTTACAGCTAGAACAGCTTCAATTCTTCTGGGAAGGCTGTCCACAAAGTTTAAGAGTGTGTTTTGTGGGAATTTTTGAGGTGATATTTGTGAGGTCATGTGTGGACAAAAAGGTCTGACTCTCAATCTAGACTCTAATTCATCCCAAATATGTTCTATCTGGTTAAGGTCACAACTGTTCAAAACTGTGCAGGCCAGTCAAGTTCCTCCACACCAAACTCTGTCCTCCATGTCTTTATGGACTTTGTTTTGTGCACTGGTACACCGTCATGGCGCAAGAGGAAGGCATCTGCTTCAAACTGTTCCCACAATGTTGGGAGCATGGAATCCTCTGAATGAAGCATTCAGAGTTCCTTTCACTGGAACTAATTGGCCAAGCCCAGTTCCTAAAAAACAACCCCACACCATAACATTTACATTTGGTCATTTAGCAGACACTTTTATCCAAAGTGACTTACAAGGTGAGCACAGGGTTAATCACAACATCCCTGGAGCAATGAGGGTTAATGGTCTTGCTCAAGGACCCACATTGGTAACTTCATTTGATCTGGGATTTGAACCGCCAACCTTCAGATTGATAGCCCTACACCCTAACCACTGAGCTACCGCACCCCATAACCCCCCCTCCACCAAACTTTACACTTGGCACAAAGCAGTCAGACAAGTACCATTCTCCTGGTAACCACCAAACCCAGACTTGACCATCAGGTTGCCAGATGGAGATGCCCGATTCTTCACTCCAGAGAATGTGTCTTCACTGCTCTAGAGTCCAGTGGTGGTGTGCTTTACACCAATGCATTGCACTTGGTGATGTATGGCTTAGATGCAGCTGCTCAAGCATGGAAACCCATTCCATGAAGCTCTCTGCGCACTGTTCTTAAGATAATCTGAAGTTTGCTTCTACATGAAGTTTGGAGTTCTGTTGAGTTGAAAGTTGGCGCCTCTTCGCACTATGTGTGCCCACTGACCTTGCTCCGTCAGTTAACGTGGCCTACCACTTTGTGGCTGACATGCTGGCGTCCCCAAACACTTCCATGTTCTTATAACCCAGCTGACAGTTGACTGTGGAATAGGGGTGAGCTGCAATATTTGCTGATTCGACGATTCGATTCGTAGAACCGTAGTCGACTATGAACCTCATAGTCGAATGTACCATTTTGAGCACATGGGGGTGCCCATGGCTGCTGCTAAGCATTAGTTTTTACATTAAATGTCTTTGTTTTCATTATATATATAGCGTTTTGTCAAATAAAATCATCCTAATTTCTGTTAATATTTTTTTTTTTAAAAGTCCAGAACGGGGATCCTATTTACGGTGCTCTAGAAAAACAAGTAAAATATTTTTAAAAATCTTTTTTAAAAACCACGCTTATAGCGCCATCTTGTGGTGAAATTTCAACTGATTCGACTATCAGTCGACTATAGGGAAAATCTGACGAATCAGATTCGACTATGAAAATCCTTAGTTGAAGACACCCCTACTGTGGAACATTTAGGAGCATGGAAATTTCACAGCTGCATTTGTTGCGCAGGTGGCATCTGATTACAGTTCAACGGTGGAATTCACTGAGCTCCTGAGAGCGACCCGTTCTCTCACAAATGTTTATAAACAGTCTGCATATAACAGTGTATATAACAGTCTGCATGCCTTGATTTTATTCACCTGTGGCCCTGAAAGTGATTGGAACATCTGATTCTGATCATTTGGATGGGTGAGCAAATACTTTTGGCACTATAGCGTATGTCATGTTTTCTTTGCAAAATAAAGGATTTATGTGTTGATGCATTGTTCTTGTTAGGTTTAAATCCCGAGCTGACCAAACAGCTGCGGTCCCGATGCTGATGCCTCAAATTGTTAGGTTCCAAACCAAGTGCAAACATTTGGGAAGAAAAGACAACCACATGAGTATTGATCATTAATGCTTTGATTTATTATGATTCACAGATCATTTATATTGGTAGATCAAAAGAACAAAACGCAAAACAAGGGCATTCTAACCACAGACTGCTAGCCAGGTGCATGTGAAAGAACCACAATTAGACTTTTAAGGTTCATAAGATCAACATGATTAAAGCCTCATTGTACATTATAATAAATGGTTAAATGATAAATGATGTGAATGAAATGAATTTAAATAATTAAGAATAATATAAACATAAACCTTTAAGCATATGACTAACCTACATCAAAAATCTATTTCAATCTATGATATATCAGACAAATGAGTCTCCATTACGCATTATAACCTTACAGTTCTCTAATTTTGATCTCCTGTGGAAGTAAATGTAACTTTTTTTGGTTTAAAAATCATATGTTTGTTTTTACTGCTTTTAACGATGTTTTCGCAACTATTTTAAACACGTAGTTTCATCTTAAGATTCATTAAGTAGAGTCTGAGGTTTGTTACTGGACCTCATTCAGATGATGGCAACATAGTACAAATCTGGTAAATGTTTCCTGACTAAATCCAAGGATTAAATCCAAGGCCTTTAATGCAAGTTTTGTATTGTTGTGTGTTTTAGATGGAATCGCATGGTGGAGTTGGTCGAGCAGAAAAAGGTGAATTTGGACTTGGTTCTACGCATTCAAAATTATTTACTGGCATGCAGTGAGATTCAGTCCCAAATTCAAGAGAAACGAAAAGCCATCGATGCCACACAGTATACAGGCAGCGATCTGGGAAGTGTCTTGGCCCTACAACGTCGTCTGTCCACCATGGAGGGTGCTCTTGCCGTTCTAGAGCCCAAACTCATCCATCTGCAGCAGGAAGTCGAGGATCTGGCAACTTCTCAGCCGCACAGAGCGGAGGAGCTTCTGATTGCCTTTGATATGGTGAGCACGGAGTGGGAGCAACTAAAGTGCACCCTGCAGGGGTGTGAGGACTCTCTGACTGTGGCCGGGCGACTGCAGCAGTTCATCCAAGACCTGGACTGCTTTCTGACTTGGATGGTGCAGAAGCAAACGGAAGTGGCCTCTAGCGAGTTGCCCGAGTCTCTTGAGGAGGCGGAGAAGCTGATCAATTTTCATGCTGCCCTCAATGAGGAGATTTGCAGTTATCAGCAGGACTTTGATCGTCTGCAGGAGGTGAGGGAGCTGCTTGACGGCGAGGAGACGCTGTTAGCCAACGCCGCCCTCCACCAGTGGCTACAAAAGCTCAGCGCTGGCTGGAACAAGCTCCTGCAGATGTGGGAGAGCCGAAGAGATGAGCTGGTGCAGGCCCACATCTACCATCTGTTCATGAAGGATGTCAAGCAGGCAGAGGCCTTTCTCAACAACCAGGTTTGGATCAGCTGTACACATATGTGCACTTCAGTCACGAAGGTGGTAGCAACACACCGACTGTACCAACTGGATGCTGCCTTTGCTATCTACAGCAAACAGTCTCCAGAGGCTGTTATCTATTAAAATTGACAAAATTACATTCACTTCTGGGGTGGAATGGTGGCTTAGTGGTTAGCATGTTCTCCACTCAGTGCTGGAGATCTAGGTTTGAATCCCAATCTGGGTAGAGTTTCCATGTTCTCACCGTGTCAGTGTGGGTTTCCTCCCACAGTCCAAAAACATCAAGGTCTGTGTGTGTGTCTGTGTAAGTGAGTGTGCCCAGCGATAAATTGGTGTCCTGTCCTGTAATTGCTCAGCGCCCGAAACGTTCTCCCCTGGATGGGCATGAGGAACCCCCCACGACCCTAGTAGAGGATAAAGCAGAAGATAATGGATGAATAAATATTTACTTCTTTTTTTAAAAGAAAAAACAAACTTTAATAACTTAATTGGATAGATTGAGAGGATTAAAAGGTAATGAGTGAATATAATTGCGCACAGTGGCTTAGTGGTTAGCATGTTCTCCTCTAAGCACTGGGGATCCCAATCTGGTTGGAGTATACATGTTCTCCCAGTGTGGGTGTGGGTTTCCTCTGGGTTCTCTGGTTTCCTCCCACAGTCCTCTAAATTGCCCCATATAGTGTGTGTCTGTGAGAGTGAGTGTGGCAAATGATAGGTTGTCCTGGGTGTATCTGCCCAGCGCCCAAAACATTCTCTCCTGGATGGGCATGGGACCCCCCCCCCACCAACCCTAGTACAGGATTAAACGGAAGATAATGAACGAAGGAATGAACTTACATTACACATATATATAATGTAATATACCGTATTTTCCGGACCATAAGGCACTCCGGGTTCCCCCTCATCAATATCCGAGTCAGTCTCGTTGCCAGGTGGCTGTTCAGCAATGATGCCGGCTTTCGCGAAAGCTCGTACAACGGTTACAGCAGAAACCGTAGCCCAGGCATCCACAATCCATTCACAGATGGTGGTGTAACATGCCCGCCGCCGCCTCCTGAGTTTTAGTAAACGTGTGTTCGCCGTCTATCATCCATCGCTCCCACGCCGCCCGCAACTTTACTTTAAACGCCCTGTTTACGCCAATGTCCAGCGGTTGGAGTTCTTTATTTAATACTCTCGGAATGACGGCAAGCTCCAAATTAATTTTCTTCACTTGGCTTTTTCAGCAGGGACGGTGATGTGTGGAAAAAAACCACCCGGTCGCACAACAATACTTTTATAGAATTTGGAACTCAGTACACGTATAAGGCACACCGGAATATAAGGCACACGTCCGATTTCTGGGAAAATTTTAGGCTTTTAGGTGTGCCTTATAGTTAGGAAAATACGGTATATAATATATATATATTAAACATTACATATTTTTAATTTAGGCATGTCAAGTGTATAAGAATCGCAATTTAGATATACTGTATTACAATTGTTTTGTACGGTAGTTGTTCACACTAACAAATACACCACCTTGTTAGGATTAATGATTAATACAATCCTCTGCATATTTATTTTAAATACACTTCAAAAATAAGATTAAATGCCTAATTTCCATCATGTTTGCAATGTTCTGTTCTTCTTGCTTAGGAGTCGTCATTGGCGCACGTTGAGCTTCCCACAATGGTGGAGACAGTGGAAGCAGCCATAAAGAAACACAAGGAATTCAGCACTGCAATGGAGCTCAACCTCCACCGTATTAAAGCAGTGATTGAAGCCGGGGAGAGTCTGATCAGTCAGAACAATATCTACTCTGAACGGATCCGAGAGCGAGTGGATCTACTCATTACCAGGTATCTGGGTCTATCTAGCTTACTAGCTCATTTTTAATATTACCATAAATATTACAGTCTTTTCCATGTAACGCACCACTGTATTGTGAATAGATAACCAGCCACATAATATAATATGAATTAAGATACATAAAAAGAGATTGATGATCCACAGGGGGAATCAGAACCGAGATTTGGCTCTGCAGTGGCTCAGGAAACTCAACCATCAATGGGAATTACAGAGATTCTTACAAGACTGCCTTGAGGTAATGCCCAAATTGAATGTTTTGTGTTACATTACGTCACGTCACATGAAATTATTTCAAGGCAACATTGATTGATTTGTATTAACCAAGAATTACCACTGATAATTTGTAATTAAAGCGATTACAACTATGTGACAACTGTGTGTATGTATGTGTGTGTGTGTGTGTGTGTGTGTGTGTGTGTGTGTGTGTGTGTGTGTGTGTGTGTGTGTGTGTATGTGTGTGGGTGTGTGTGTGTGTGTGTGTGTGTGTGTGTGCTACAGCTGGGGGACTGGTTGATGGAGAAGATGCTAACTGTGCAGGACTCAGCACGGATGTGTGAGGACACTAAGGTGCATAAGAAGTGTCTGAAGTACCAGGCATTCATGGCTGAACTCTCCCAAAACAGAGAATGGTTGGATAAAATCCAACAGGTTGGTTAATTATTTAATTATATGTTTTTTACGATGGCGTTACATTGATATGACTAAGATCTAATTTTTACAGAAAGCTTATAATATAATGGATTAATATATAATCCACTTACAAATGAGAGAAAAACAATGTTAACAATGTTAATATCCATCTGCTCAGTTATTACAATAAAACTCTATTGCACACGTGTATATAGTGTACTGCATACTGCATGTTCAAGTTTAAGTAATTTATTTTCGAGAGCAGAAGTTTAGCAGATGCTTTTATCCAAAGCGTCTTACAAATAAGAGAACACCACAAGTCAGTAGCTAAGGAGGAACCACTTAGATTACATCGTGCCACTCTAATTCATCATTATTATTATTATTATTTAAATAAGGCAGCATGGTGGCTTAGTGGTTAGCATGTTTTCCTCTCAGCACTAGGGATTCCAGGGTTGAATCCCAATCTGGGTGGAGTTTCCATGTTCTCCCCGTGTCCGCATGGGTTTTCTCCGGGTTCTCCGGTTTCCTCCGGAGTCCAAAAACATGAATCAAGGTCAATTGAATTCTCCAAATTGCCCCATATAGAGTGTGTTTGTGTGAGTGAGTGTGTACCCAGAGATAGATTGGTGTCCTGTCCTGGGTGTATCTGCCCAGCGCCTGAAACGTTTTCCCCTGGATGGGCATGGGGAACCCCCCCGCAACCCTATGGATGGATGGATTGTTTTATTAATAAACATAAAGCTATTTTTTTGTAAAATGAGAATAAGAACAGCATTTGTTAAGCAATTTCAAATGCAATGAGGAAAATTGAAAGTTTGGCAGTGAAAGTCAGCAGAGCAGCACATTATATGAAGGAATAAAGGTATTAAAGAGAAAGAAGAATGCAAATTTAAATTCCTAAATTCCTACTAATGTTATTCTAATGTCACAGTATTTTGTTTGAATTGTAATTTACAGGAAGGTGAGCATCTCGTAGCTGAAAAGCCAGAGCTGAGTGCGATGGTACAGCAGAAGCTGACAGAGCTACAAGAGTGTTGGTTAGAGTTGGAGAACTCAGCCAATGTGAAAGCACTCCAGCTGTTTGAGAACGATCGAGCGCATCAGATCACGCAGAGTTACGCTCGACTCAGTGAGCGCATAGAGGAGCTGGAAGTGCAGCTATGCCACTGTGATTTGGGCAACGACCTCACCACCGTCAACAAACAACTTAAAAAGCTACAGGTACAAAATCACAGTCTCATGTCAACCAGACCTAATTAACATTGACATGTCATTCTTCAAAATAGTTTACTCATTCATTCATTCATTCATTCATTATCTTCCACTTAATCCTCTACTAGGGTTGTGAGGGAGGGGATTTGTGTGCTGGGCAGATACACCCAGGACAGGATGCCAATCAATTGCTGGGCACCCAAAAATGTTTTCGGACTGTGGGAGGAAACCGGAGAACCCAGAGGAAACCCACACAGACACGGGGGGAACATGGAAACCAGCTTGAGAATCGAACCAAGAGCCCCAGCGCTGAGAGACGAACGTGGTAACCACTAAGCCACCATGCTGCCCCACATGTATATTCATTCATTCATTCATTTATTATCTTCCACTTTATCCTTTATTAGGGTTGCGGAGGGTTCCCAATGCCCATCCACGGGAGAACGTTTTGGTTGCTGGGCAGATACACCCAGGAGAGGGCGCCAATCTATCCCTGGGCACACTTACTCACACAGACACATACACTACATGAGGCAATTTAGAGTATTCAATTTATCACGAATCCATGTTTTTGGACTGTGGGAGGAAACTGGAGAACTTGGAAGAAACCTACAAGGACACGGGGAGAACATGGAAACCCAAATTGGGATTTGAACCTTTCCCCAATGCTGAGAGGAGAACATGCTAACCACTAAGCCACTCACATGTATATTCATTCATTTATTCATTATCTTCTGTTTAATCCTCCACTAGGGTTGCGGGGGGTTCCCTATGTCCATCTGGGGGAGAACGTTTTAGACGCTGGGCAGGACAAGATGCCAATCGATCTCTGGGCCCACACACTCACACACACACACACACACACACACACACACACACACATACACACACACACACACACACACACACACACACACACTATATGGGGCAATTTACCTGTAAGCCATGTTTTCAGACTAGGAGAAAACCAGAGAACCCAAAGGGAACACACTATGCCCCACTATATGGGGCAATTTACAATATTTAATTTATCTTGTATCCATGTTTTTGGACTGTGGGAAGAAACCGGAGAACCCGGAGGAAACCCACGCAGACACAAGGAGAACATGGAATCTCCACTCAGATTGGGATTCAAACCTGGAGCCCCAGTGCTGTGAGATGAATGTGCCACCGTGCCGCCCTTAGATCATTCAACTGACCTCAAATCCATGTTTTTGGACCATGTTTTGGGAGGAAACCTGAGGACCCAGAGGATACCTACACGGACACGGGGAGAACATGGAAACTCCACCCAGATCTGGATTAGAACCTGAATAACCACTGAGCAACCGTGCTGCCCCAAATTACAACAAATAGCTCATACAAATTCTTGTTTGTTTTAAAGTTAATGATTTTAGGATGGTGCCAGGTGATATCAGTGTCATGTGTTCTAAGCCTTTTGTTCTCTCTCGCTGTCTTAGACTATGGAGAGACAGATGGAGGAGTGTTGCAGGGAAGTGTGTGAGCTCCAGCTGCAGTCGTCCTCTCTGCAGGATGATTGCATCATGCTGGATGCTGTGTCGGAGCGGCAGGTCAAAGTGGAGTCCCGGATTGTGTGTCTGATCGAACCACTGAAGGAACGCCACAGAATCTTGCTCGCCTCGAAAGAAGTGCATCAAGTTCGCCGAGCTCTGCAAGATGAGATTGTACGTGAGCTAAAAGTTTGCTGTATGGTGTCCTTTACCTACGAATACAATCATAACCACCAGGTTTGTTCATTTGTGTGTTCTAGCTGTGGGTGCAGGAACACCTTCCACTTGCCATGTCACAGGAAACTGGAAATTCTTTACAGACTGTGCAACAGTTGATGAAGAAAAACCAGGTACAGGTGCTTTATTTTAAGTCCAAGTGGTTTTATTTGTCATTGCAACAATTTAAAGTGGTTTACAGTATACAGTGGAACGAAACAACGTTGTCTAGGAACAAGGTGCTACACAGAACAGCAACTACCCAACCCAACATAAAGAGCACGCGTGCAAATAGCTTGTGCAAAACCAGAATTACAATAAATACGAGACAATATACAATAAATACAAGACAATAAGGAGTGAACAGTGCAGGTAGCCCTCTATGGTGCAAAATTAAATCATAGCCTTGCATTTTGGCATAGCTCTTTTTTCACCACAACAGACCGGTATAATCTGTCGGCTGCATCACTGCTGACCCTGTGCCGATCCGCCGGTCAATCTCTCGCTCCATCTTCCCATTCCTCTTTCTTACTTACTCATCACTTAAAGTCCTCCACTTAAGGAAAACAAATAAGCCATGGTGCATCTAGATAAATTAAATTAAATTAAATTAAATTGGGTCATTTAGCAGACGCTTTTATCCAAAGCGACTTACAAGGTGAGCACAGGGTTAATCACAACATCCCTGGAGCTCAAGGACCCACACTGGTAACTTCAGTGGACCAGGGATTTGAACCCCCAACCTTCAGATTGATAACCCAACACCCTGACCACTGAGCTAACCCGCCCCAGTGGTCAGGGTGTTGGTTCTTTATATAGATAAAGAAATTCCCAACCGCCTTTATCTAAACTTTGTCTGCAATGAGCTTCTGCAGACAAACTAAAAGCGGTAAATGAATTGTGCGATTAAACAAAACGTATTTTATGGTTTTATTGTTTTTAAAATGTTTCCCCAGTGTTCACATGTCAACAGCAAGAAATATAGCTAACCATACATTTTTATTATTAACATTTGTATAATTACTACCAGATTAATTGATAATGCACATGGCACGCTGAAACACATGAAACAACTTGTATACTGTGTGAAACTTTTATTGCGATGCAATGAGCACTGTGTTTGAATCCGTCAATTTGTCTGATATCTGATGTTAATGATACATTTGTATAACTACCAGATTCTTTGACTGTGTACATGCCGACACACCGCCGCTGCCATGCCAAAACGCACGCAAATTAAAATTGAGGCTAAATTATTATTGTGTTTTCAGTATTACTAAAATAACTTACAGCCTAGGTGAATTTGGTGGTTGGAATTGTTTGGAATTTTCAAATTTTACTGCAGAAAGCAATAAAACAGGTAAAGCTTGTACCTGTGGTTAACAATTGCATAACAAGATGTTTTATTGCTTTATTGCAAAAAGTTTTATTGCTGAAAGCCTATTACCAAAAATTTTTGTACCTTTTGTAAATTTTATGACTTTCTAGTCAGTAATAAACCACTGTTTTGTCTTCTGTGTCTTTTTCCTCATCATTGTTAAATACGTACAGAGACAGTATCATTATCATATTTTTTATTCTCATGAAATAACACTTGCTTGTACATTATTAGTCACTTAAATTAGGTTTGATCTTAGTGAATTTTGCTCTAAATGCAGTTTTAACCTTGCGATTCACCTGTGAGGCTGAGAGGGGATGGTTGGGCTGAGGGTCGTTATACGTATCAAAATGACCCCCCTAAGGGTTAGACAACCGGGGGGGGAATGGGGGCTGTTGTCCTCAGGATTTCGACTATTCCCACCAGTCCTATCGCATTTAGATGGGATCCTCTCTCTCTCTTTCTCCGCGGCTTTTTCCATGTATATACATATATATATATATATATGTCACACACGGGGAGCGCTGTCCGGAAAATGGCGGCGCAGCGCGGTGCGGTATGGAAATAGTGAGCCAGGCGACCAGGTAAGCGAACACAAAAGCTTTATTAGCTTAAGCGCGGCGGGAACGCCGCTGGAGGAGCCGCGAGCCGAAATAAACAAAAACAAAAACAAAACAGCGGGAACGCCGCTGACAACGCGATGAGACGTGTAGAACTCCGAAATAGGCCTAAATAAAGCAATAAGCGGAAAGGTCGCTGAATGCAGGACGAGATAAGCCCAGATCGAAACATACATAAAACTAAACCACCACACAACTACCCTGAACGTGGGAAAAGAGCTTAAGCACACGAAGCGTGTGTGCTCAGACTACTCAGTATAATGCTGACCTACTGACTGCTCTGCCGGCATGCTACAAATGCAGTCAGTAGGTCGCACGTGATCAGGTAGGACCCAATCCCTGCTCTAGGGGATGGGCCCTACCTACGGAAGCCCCGAACGGCCAAAACCCGATACACAGGAGGCAGGGGGGAGGGGCCCAACAATATATAACTATATATATAGTAGCCAACTGACCTGCACTTAAATTGATAGTTTATTGTGTTTTTTTTTGC
Source organism: Corydoras sp. C115 (assembly GCA_019802505.1). Lineage (NCBI taxonomy): Eukaryota > Metazoa > Chordata > Actinopteri > Siluriformes > Callichthyidae > Corydoras > Corydoras sp. C115. The sequence goes on along the minus strand of JAFMOC010000214.1, from coordinate 141,679 downwards.
AGAACCTCCAAAGAGAGGTGGAGGGCCACTGTAAACAGGTTGAAGAAATCATGGAACGAGCAAGCATGTTCTCCGAGGTGCGAGGCATTGAGGCAGTGTGTGTGGGCACATTAATGGACAACCTGCACAACCTGTGGGCTGCACTGTGGGCAGAGACGGAACGCAGACAACTACAGCTGGATTCTATGTACCAGGCTCAACAGTACTACAGTGACATCACCGAGGTGGAGGCGTGGCTCAGTGAGCAGGAACTGCATATGATGAATGAGGAAAAAGGAAAGGTGGGAGGAAAAAGTCTAGATACATCATATCATCAAAAGTTTTTATACATTTAACCATCAATTTCTAAATTGTATGTTATTAAATGATAATCCGAGATGACCACTTATGACCAATAGTGGAGGAACAATAGTTGAATTATTAACGTTAATACCTATCTCGGCTCTATTACTGTAATGCCGGTCTCCCAACATGGACAATCAGACCTCTTCAACTGATTCAAAACTCTGCAGCCCGACTCATGTTCAACCATCTCAAGCGAACTCATGTGACTCCACCTTTCCTCTCTTTCCATTGGCTCCCTGTAGCACTGACTCTGACCTACAGGACAATCTCTGGATCTGCCCCTCTTACCTTCACTATAGATTTCCAAAATACACTCTGACTCATTCACTTCGCTCTAGTGATGAATGTCGCCTAGTGATGAGTGCCGCCTCACTCCGTATCGTTCAGCACCGCTAAATGGTGGAACCATCTTCCCAACTCTGTATGTGAGGCTGTCACTTAGCATCTTTAAGAAAAAACTCAAAACACATCTGTAACACTTGCTATAAAAAAGCAGATTGGATAATGATCAGGTTTGATTATATTACAGCGTAGCTTGGTTTGTAGCTTCTACCTAAACTACTATTGTCCTCACATTGGTAAGTCGCTTTGGATAAAAACATCTGCTAAATGTCTAAATGTAAATGTAGGATTACTATTCAACACTACAGCATTTGATGTTTGCTTTGACTGTCATGTATATAATATTAATGTTTCTGTGGCCAGGATGAGGTGAGCACACTGCAACTACTGAAGAAACACTTGTCTTTGGAGCAGACTATTGATGACTACGCTGAAACCATCGGCCTCTTATCACAACAGTGCCGTCAGTTACTGGAGATCAGCCATCCCAACAGGTTGGTGTGTGGTTTGATATTCTCCTGAAAGATCGGAGTCAGAGAGTTTTCCAAACCTGATTTATTACAGTCGTTCACATATGTATGTACACTCTGTATGTGTATGTGTGTTGGCCCAGTGAGCAGATCAGTAAGCGGCAGTCTCAGATCGACCGACTATATGTATCTCTGAAGGATCTGGTAGAGGAGAAGAAGTGCAGACTGGAGCAACAGTACTGGCTTTATCAGCTACACAGAGAAGTGGATGAGCTGGAGCAGTGGATCGCTGAGAGGGAGATCATCGCAAGCTCAACGGAACTTGGCCAGGATTATGAGCATGTCATGGTGTGATGCCCGCAGCTCTTCACAACAACAGCAGAAAAACAAATTAATTCTATCTAGTTACTGATAACAATGTAATTAATAGCTTACCACAACTAAGTACAAATTCAGGCTTAGAACACTGTAAAACTGCGTAAAGACTGTGTACTATTGTAAAAAGCACTTTAAACTTAAATCCACAAGTTAAAACTTATGTTGCCATAACAGGTTAAAATAAATAGATCCATCCATGTTATTGGACTGTGGGACGAAACCAGAGAACCCAGAGGAAACCCACGTGGACACGGGGAGAACATGGAAACTCCACCCAGATTGGGATTCAAACCTGGATCCCCAATGCTGAGAGGTGAACATGCTAACCACTAAGCCACCGTGCCGCCCAGTAACTCTAATTAATAATATAAACTCATAACATGGTACACTGGGATAAAAAGCTACAGACTTAATTGATTGAATGTAACTTTGCAGTTTGCAGTAGTGTTGTCAAAATAATCCCCATCACTGGGATTTTTCTATTTTCTCATTTGCTGATCTGATCTCACATGGTGACTTTGATTTTAATGACTGGCAATTCTTAGGACTGATAACCTGATTGGAGAATCTGTCATTCATTTCCATTAAATTCTGACCCATTCTAAAAATGTAAAAGCTTTGCACTTTTTATTTATTCGAATTTGAATTTGAATTTGAATTTTGATTTGAATTTGGCATGGTGGAGGGCGGCATGGTGGCTTAGTGGTTAGCATGTTTGCTTCTCAGCACTATGGATTCCTGGTTCGAATCCCTATCTTGGTGGAGTTTTCAAGTTACCTCCATCCATGTGGGTTTCCTCCGGGTTCTCCGGTTTCCACCCACAGTCCAAAAACATGGATCAAGGTCAATTGAATTCTCCAAATTGCCCCATATAGAGAGTGTTTGTGTGTGTGTGTGTGTGTGTGTGTGTGTGTGTGTGTATCTGCCCAGCACCCAACACATTCTCCCCTGGATGGGCATGGGGAGCCCCCCAGCGACCCTAGTAGAGGATAAAGCAGAAGATAATGGATGGATTGATTTGGATTTTAAGTTGATTCATGTCCATAATTCAATTAAAAAAGTTAAACTTTTATAGATCACAGATTTAAGGCCCACAATTTAAACTACAGAACTTGACTAGCCAGCCAACTCACCGGACCTAACCCCTATTGAGAATCTATGGGGCATTCTCAAGAGAAAAATTAGGGCCAGACCCAACAACAAAGAATACCCCATAGATTCTCAATGGGGTTTGATCCGGCGAGTTGGCTTCCCAGTCAACATTGTGATGGCATGGGCATCAAACCAGGTTTTGGCACTTCTGGCGCATAGGCAGGGGCAAGATCCTGCTGGAAAATGAAATCTGCATCTCCATACAGATCCTCAGCAGAAGGAATCATGATGTCCTCTAAAACATTCTGGTAGACTGTTGTGGTTACCTTGGATTTAAGAGAGCAGAGTTTCCCAACGCCTGCACCGGACATTGCACCCTAAATCATGACTGACCAGATATTTCACACTTGACCTCAAGCAGTTTGGATTCTGTTCCTCACCTCTACTATTAAGTAGATGATTAGTGTCTCACACTCTGTTTAAAACATTCATGCCCCGCAAAATTTGAGCGGATTTCTCCACAGTATTCCACATTTTTTAATTCCTGTATTCATGGGTTTTATGAGCTGGAAGTCCAAATTATGTAAAAATAAACAAATTTATACTTGAAATTGTTTAAATTGTTGACCCTGAATCTCTAATCTATGAAAGTCCAATGTTTTTGATTGGAATAATGGAAATGAATCAAAATTTCCCAGGCTATGCCTCAATAAGCCTAGTTTGGGGGCCCGAAAAAAACTCCTTTTTAGCACACAAGCAAATAAGACATAGACGAGAAAGCTGTGAAAGGCATTGGTCAAGTGCGTCAGGAAAGAGGAGGGGCAATGTTCATGGAAAGATCGGGTTGGATAAGTTCACCTGGAAAAAGCATAGCAACAGTTCTTCTGGGGGGAATTTTAGTAAGCAGCTTGTCCCTCAAGGCCAGCTGATGGCACAGGCAACCAAAAACAGATAAGACTTTGGTCACGTTTTGACGTCACAATCCTCCAACCCGTTTACAGAGCCAATAGCCTCTTCAAAATCAATTCCATGTTGTGAATAAAAGTCACAGTCTGAGTTCCTACAGCTCTGCTCAACACATCGAGTGAAATGGAAAAACTATCAATTTAAGTGTGAAAACTGTGAAAGGCTTTGTTCAAGGGAGGTCAGGAAGAAGGACAATACACAGGTGTATAAAACAATACACAGGTGGCACTTGGCTGTTTTGTTTTTATAGTGGGTGTTCCTTGGGCTGAAAAGTTTGAGAACCACTGCTCAAGATGTTAGCACTGAAGATGGTTCTGCTTTTACCACAGTGTGCACTGACCTCTAGTTTCTGTGTTTAGATACTGCAGGAGAAGTTCAATGCTTTTGCCTCGGAAACAAGCCGAGTGGGACAGGAGCGAGTGATGGCGGTCAGCCAGATGGTGAACGAGCTGATTGACCATGGACACAGTGAAGCCATGGTCATCGCCGAGTGGAAGGATGGAGTTAATGAATCATGGGCTGAGCTAGTAGAGTTAATAGACACAAGAGCGCAGATGCTTATAGCATCACACCAGCTGCACAAGTACTTCTCCGACTGCAGAGAGGTGATTAAAATCTTTCCTCTATTAAAACTCATAGTCCTACTTAATAAATACTCATCAACTCATTCAAAACTCATTCATCCCATCATATTCCACCTCTCCTTTAACAACTCCACTGGCTTCCTATTAAATATAGAATCAATTTCAATATCCATTCGAGGTCATCTATAATCTGTCTCATATCTGTCAAATCATCTCAATATCGCACCCTCCTCCTGTTCACTCAGATACTCCTCCTCTAATTATCTCTCCGTGCCTCCTGCTCATCTGAGGAGAAAGAGCTTTCAGTCGCTCTGCTCCCAAACTCTAGAACTCTCTCCCACCAGACATCATACCATCGATTCTCCTCTTTTTAAATCTAGACTCAAAACTCACCTGTTCCTTATGATCACCACTGTACTGTTTCACTGTTGTATGCTTCAATTTATTAATTGTAAAATGACCATAAGTGTGCGACACGGTGGCTTAGTGGTTAGCATGTTCTCCTCTCAGCGCTAGGGATTCCCGGTTCAAATCCCAATCTGGGTCGAGATTCCATGTCCTCCCCATGTTCACGTGGGTTTCCTCTGGGTTCTCCGGTTTCCTCCCACAGTCCAAAAACATGGATCAAGTTCAATTGAATTCTACAAATTGCCCCATATAGAGTGTGTGAGTGAGTGTGTGCCTGGCAATATACACTGTGTGCAGAATTATTAGGCAAATTGTATTTGAGAGGATTATTATTTTTATTATTGAACAACAACTATGTTCTCAATTAACCCAAAAGATTCATAAATACCAAAGTGTCACAAACTGTACGTAAGGAGTGGTCTGGAGACGTGGATGCAGAACAGATAATGTTTATTAATAAGTAAGGCAGAGGTAGGGTGGTGCAGGAGGAGTATTGGTTGAGAGGGGTGTTGCCAACTGCACCCAGGCCGGGGTGTGGAACCTGGAACGGAGGACTGGGCAGAGCACAACACCGAGCAAAAGAACAAACAAATAAAACAAGGTACACAGATATAATAAGTACGCTGTAGAAAGAGAACCCTACACTGGCTATGCGGAAACAGAAAGAGGATAAAACAACAAGACACTGGGAGCGACCACAGAGTCACACGGACGTTCACTCATACAACAACACGCACTAGCCTAAACACAGAGGTGAGAGCACAGATGCTAACAAATGCTAACACAAACAGACGCACACTCACCGAGACCAGATACACCACAAGACGAACGCAGATAGAACAGGTATAGAACAATAGCCAAAAAATCGCTCGGTACGTATGGAGACCAGGGACAATACTTCGCGTTCGTCCAGTGTGAAAGCAGAGTTTAAATAAGATAAACGACCCATCAAACTAATCAGCCTCACCTGGTGACCGAGCGAAAGCGGAACTAGAAGGCGGGGCTGAGAGAGCGAGTGACAGATCATGACGGAGAGACAGAAGCAGAACCTGGATTTCTCACACAAAGCTTAATATTTCTGGAAGTTGGAGTGGGTTTTTTTTTTTAGATTTGGCTATTTTAGGAGAATATGTGTTTGTGCAGGTAACTATTACTGTGCAGAATTATTAGGCAACTTAATAAAAAACAAATATATACCAATCTCAATTGTTTATTTTTACCAGGTAAACCAATATAACAGAAAATTTAGAAATAAACATTTCTGACATTCAAAAACAAATCAATGACCAATATAGCCACCTTTCCTTACGATGAAACTCAAAAGCCTTCCATCCATAGATTCTGTCAGTTGCTTGATCTGTTTATGATCAACATTGCGTGCAGCAGCCACCACAGCCTTCCAGACACTGTTCAGAGGGCTGTACAGTTTTCCCTCCCTGTAGACCTCACATTTTATGAGGTTCAGATCAGGTGAACAAGGGTGCCATGTCATTATTTTTTCTTCTTTTAGACCTTTACTGGCCAGCCACGCTGAGTATTTGGATGCATGTATTGGAGCATTGTCCGGCATGAAAATCATGTTTTCTTGAATGACACAGACTTCTTCCTGTACCACTGCTTGAAGAAAGTGTCTTCCAGAAACTGGCAGTGGGTCTGGCAATTGAGCTTCACTCCATCCTCAACCCGAAAAGGTCCCACAAGTTCATCTTTGATGATACTATCCCATACCAGTACCCCACCTCCACCTTGTTGGTGTCTGAATAGGAGTGGAGTGATCTGCCCGTTACTGATCCAAATTTACTGATAAAATTAAGAAATTTATTAAGTTATATAGGAGTGAGCTGCAATATTCGCTGATTCGACGATTCAATTCGGAGAACCGTAGTCGACTGTACCATTTTGACCACATGGGGGTGCCCATGGCTGCTGCATTAGTTCTTACATGAAATGTCTTTGTTTTCGTTATATATATATATATATATATATATATATATATATATATATATATATATATATATATATAGCCTTTTGTCAAATAAAATCATCCTGTCACAAATGTCCGTCTTTCCCCGGAGATGAGTGGCTCCGCGGGGAAATCGCGAACGCCGCTTGCGCATAATGAGCGTCTCCCGGGATCCGGCTACGCGTAAGCCACAGCGTCAGTCGGTCTAAACAGAGGGAGACGCTCCCACGAGTGCGACCTGCGCGGAACAAATGCGCAGCGACACACCGTACCAGAAATGCTGATGGACAAAAACTGGAACACCGGGATAAAAACCAAAACTAGAATTTATTTAAAAAAGTGGTGCCAAAGCACCAACTGAAAGGGGGTAAACGAACAAAGCAACATCGGGTAAGGTAACCACAAATTAAAGACGTGCACTAACCCAACCAATCACCCAAGTGAGATAATCAGAAACCAAACGAGGGACAAGTGCCGCAGGTGATTGTTACACATCCTAATTTCTGTTAATATATTTTTTTAAATGATGTGTGCGCTTTAACCCATTTACGGTGCTCTTGAAAAACAAAGTATAATATTTAAAAAAATCTTTTTTAAAAAACACGCTTATAGCGCCATCTTGTGGTGAAATTTTAACTGATTCGACTATCAGTCGACTATAGGGAAAATCTGACGAATCAGATTCGACTGTGAAAATCCTTCATTGAATACAGCCCTAAAGTTATAGCAACCAGGACTACCTACCGAGTTCTCAATAGTGGAGACCAACTGGCAACAGGCTAACTCTCCTCACTCTATAAATAGAGTGCTGCCTGATTGCCAATTAACCTCAGGTGCACCAGAAAGGGCGTGCTGGAGTAGATGTGGCCCAACCCACCTACACTTCCCCATAACAGTAATGTAAATGTGTTTAAAAGAGTGTATATAAAGGAGGATATAGTCCAGCAGTTTTTAATTAACCTGCGTCTCACTTGTCTCATCATAACCTGCTTTGCACAAAAATACAAGATTGCTAAAAGTCCAGCTCCATCTAGACACAGCAGTCTTATAAATCCATTAATCTCACCGCGGAATGCGTTTGGGGCTTTGAACTGCTCCGACGCAACTCCATCCACACTGGCGGAATAGTCCAAACAAAAAGTCAAATAAAAATAAAAAAGGAAAAATCGTCCATCATATATTTCCCCAGATGCACCATAACACTCCAGCATCTCATCTCCCCAATGCCATCTTCTTCAAATCCCAAGTTTTATTCTACAGTGTAGCTGTTTTTTCCTTAACTACCGTTTATGTTCTCATTTGGAAGTTGCTTTGGATAATAGTGTCTGCTAAATGACTAAATGTAAATGTGTAAAAAGGTATATATACAGTAGGATATAGAGGTCCAGCGGTTTTTAATAAACACTTATGAGATAAACTCACTTATCTCGTCATAACCTGCTTGCATATAAAAAAAGGTACGAGATTGCTAAAAGTCCAGTTCCAAATAGACACAGCGGTCTTATAAACCTGTTAATCTCACTGCTCCAGAATGGAATATGGATTGCTTTTGGGGAAGTCTATCATCTTCTCCACCCACGCTGGGGAGAAATAGTCCAAACAAAAAGTTAAAGGTGGGCACGCCAACAAAAAATATATTTCCCCAGATGCACCATAACACTCCAGCATCTCATCTTCCCAACACCATCTTCTTCAAATCCCAAGTTTCATTCTACAGTGTAGCTGGTTTTTCCTTAACTTATGACTTGTGATGTTCTCATTTGTAAGTTGCTTTGGATAAAAGCATCTGCTAAGTTACTAAATGTAATGTAAATAAATATTTTTGTTTCTCCCCCCTGATTGGCCATGTGACCCCAACGTCATGAGTGCAATCGTGTGGTACGAAAAGACGTTTGCACTTCTGCAAGGAGCCCAAGGGCAAACATGTTGCTTATACTAACATGAATTACATCACCCTCAGACAAACATTTGTCACAATGTTTGTGCATTTGTCACAAAAAAACATACATTTTCTTTTTTTAGTATTCAACATTTCACCATTTCTTCTATCTGCATCAGGTGAAGGCGCAGATCGAGGACAAATATAGGAGATTATTGGAGGTCAGAGAGCAACAGGAGGCTAGCACCAACCCGAGCACCCTGCAGAGACTCACTGCGTCGTTTGAACAGGACATTCAGCTGTTAATTTACCAGGTTTGTAAAACATTACTGTGTATAACTACATGCACACCTACGTCTCAATACATCTCAAGGGATATTTACAGCTGGGAAATATTATTGTACATGATACCTGTCCTGGGTGTATCTGCCCAGTGCCTGAAACGTTCTCCCATGGATGGGCATGGGGAATCCCCCTGCAACCCTAGTAGAGGATAAAGTGGAAGATAATGGATGAATGGATGGATTGATGGATATAACCTGGGCGGCACGGTGGCTTAGTGGTTAGCACGTTTGCTTCTCAGCATCCAGGTTCAAATCTCAATCTGGATGGAGTTTCCATGTTCCATGGGTTTACTCCGGGTTCTCTGGTTTCCTCCCACAGTCCAAAAACATAGATTCAATGTAAACTGAATGCGCTAAATTGCCTAGATGATAGATTGGCGCCCTGTCCTGGGTGTATCTGCCCAGCGCCAGAAATGTTCTCCCCTGGATAGGCATGGGGAACCCCCCCACCCCGTGACCCTAGTAGAGGATTAAGCAAAAGAGAACAAATGAATGATATCACCTTTAGAGACCGATAATGGATGGAATGGGGCAGTAGCCTGACTGGCACAATAATAATAATATAATCCGGACTATGTGAAATAACTATATTGAAAAATTATTAAGTGCATTAGATTGGTGCTCTGTCCTGGGTGTATCTGCCCAGCCCCCGAAGCGTTCTCCCCTGGATTGGCATGGGGAATCCCCCCGCGACCCTAATAGAGGATAAAGTGGAAGATAATGGATGGATGGATGGAAAAATTATTAAGATAAACATTTCTTATTGTCAATTTCACTATAGATCTTGGACATATAGTAGAATCAAAATGCTGTGAAATGCTTACACATTTTATATTTACCTTATAAAGACTTTACATTCAAACATTTATACAACACAACAATAAAATGTAAAGATAAAAAATGCAATGACAAAAATTATAATTATGACACAAAAGAACATTGAGAGAGCATAGAGGGTTGGCAGTTGGTATAACACTGATGTGCAAATGGGAAGTGTGCAAATGACATTGAGTTGAAAAGTTCCAGTATAATTGTTCCATGTCTATTCATGTGCAATAAATGTGCAATACTATTGGTTTATATAAAGAGTGGCTTAGTGGTTAGCATGTTCTCCTCTCAGTGCTTGGGATTCCCAGTTCGAATCCCAATCTGGGTGTAGTTTCCATGTTCTCCCTGTGTCCGCGTGGATTTCCTCTGGGTCCACCAGTTTCCTCCCACACTCCAAAACATGGATCAAGGTCAATTGAATTCTCCAAATTGCCCCATATAGTGTGTGTGAGTGAGTGTGTGCCCAGCAATAGATTGGCGCACTGTCCTGGGTGTATCCTCCCAGCGCCTGAAATGTTCTCCCCTAGATGGGCATGGGGAACCCCTCTGCGATCCTAGTAGAGAATAAAGTGGAAGGTAATAGATGAATGGGTTTATATGAATAAATAACAGTCCAGAAACATGGGGTAGGTGGTGGACTTACAAGCAACTTACAAAGAGCCCAACTTTATGGTTTGGTAACTTCAGTGGACCTGAGATTTGAACCCACAACTTCCAGATTGATAGCCAAACACCCTAACCACTCAGCTACCACACCCTATGGTGGATGAAGCTGTTTAGCTGTCTTGAGGAGTGGGCCCAGAGAAAACATAATTATTTTAAAATATGTATTTGTAAAAAAATGCTATAATAATCAATTTTATAATATATGCAGGATGTAAGTTTTTGTATCTCTTCTCTATTTCTATTTCATTTTTTTTGCAGCTGGTTTCTTAATTTCCCAAAGAGAAATTATCATGAGCTTGAGATAATAGGCACATTACCTCCAACCATGGGCAGAATAAAAAAAATGGCTGGACAAAGTCTTGCCAAGTTTAAAGGTATGCAAAATGTGTCAATGCATGTCTGAAATGTGTGTGTGTGTGTGTGTGTGTTGCAGGTGAGACAGTTACAGGAGAGTGCTGCTCAACTCCGCACAGTCTATGCAGGAGAGCGGGCAGAAGCTATCGTTCTGCAGGAGCAGGATGTGTTGCAAGCTTGGAAGGAGCTCATTATTTCGTGCGAGGAATGCCGTGTGCAGATCGCCACGGTGACGAATAAAATGCGCTTTTTTAGCATGGTGCGTGATCAGCTGATGTGGATGGACAGCATTATCTGCCAAATAGGCATGGGAGAGAAACCCAGGTATAATACGATCACATACGGCATGCTAATTACACGGGTCTTTTTCGAAGGCCATTGCTGGCACCAAGAAAACAGTAGAGCATGTGTTTCAGAACCAGTGTCTTATTGTACTTCAACAGAAAGACATCGTTGCTAAACTCTAGTAATTATTAGGGGTGTAACGGTAAACAGATTTTACGGTTCGGTTCACTCCACGGTATGAACCTGTAAGGTTTTTATAATATTTTAAAGTAAGACTCAATAAGTAAGTAAGACTGAATAGTTCCAGGGAACTAGAGGAAATGACTATTTATGGGATGGGCATGTGAAAGAGTAGGAATGTCTGGTCGGTTGACCACTTCTGCCATCTTGTACTTTCATACTTATGATGCCATCTTTGGCTATGGTAGCTTAGTGGTTAGGGTGTTGGGCTGTCAATCACAAGGTTGTGGGTTCAAATCCCAGGTCCACTGAAGTTATCAATGTGGGTCCTTGAGCAAGACCCTTAATCCTCTTTGCTCCAGGTGGGCTGTATCAACCCTGTGTCCTGACCCCAACCATAAAGTTGGGATACTTGTAAGTTGCGTTGGATAAAAGTGTCTGTTAAATTACTAAATGTCTGTCAGATGTATTCATCAGACTGTTAGGATATTGAATTACGCCCACCACCTACGCCATGCTTCTGGACTGTAACTTATTCAAATAAACCAATTACCCACAAACTCTAGTTTTGCACATTTACCACATTACAAACTATTTATTATAAAATTAACCCTCATTGCTCCAGGGATGCTGTATCATCCCTGTGTTCTGACCCCAACGAAGTTGGGATAATTGTGAGTCGCTTTGTATAAAAGCGTTGGCTAAATGACCAAATCTCCAAAAATGGTGGTAGTTGGTCGGAAAAGTTCAAGAACTACTGATTTACACTATTTTTGTTTAAAAATAAAATTCTAATATGTTTCTTAATGTAGAAAATTTGTACAAGACAAATGTGCCAGGTTGTATTCAAGTTGATTGTCTGTCGGTAACAGCTTTTGTGTGTGCTGCAATGTTTGTTGTGTTTAGAGATGTTTCTTCGGTTGAGGTTCTGATGAATTATCACCAAAGTCTGAAAAGTGAGGTCGAGGCAAGGAGAATGAGCACATTGCAATGTATTGAGATGGGAAACACTCTTCTTTCTGAGAGAAACCCTTCATCAGGAGAGGTAAATACTCAATACCATTGCAATAACACCATAAAAAGGAGAGTGGTGAGCGACAGTGTCTGTGTGATGTTTCAGATAAAACAGAAACTGGACAAGGTTGTGCAGAAACAAAGAGAGCTGATGGAGAAATGGGATAAACACTGGGCCGAACTACAGCACAGTAAGTTACAGTTTCTATGTTACATCATTACAAAAGGTTACCAAATAGCAAAATATTAAAAAAATTATATTTTTAAAAACCACCTTTTTTATATTGTGTTAAATTATTAATTCATTCATTCTCTTCTTCTTTTATCCTATTTTAGGGTCGCGGGAGGGGGGAGGGGTTTCCCCATGCCCATCCAAAGGAGAACGTTTTGGGTGCTGGGCAGATACACCCAGGACAGGGCGCCAATCTATTGCTGGGCACACACTCACACACACAGACACGCACGCAAACATACTCTATATGGGGCAATTTTGAGAAATTAATTGACTTGATCCATGTTTTTGGACTGTGGGAGGAAACCGGAGAACCCGGAGGAAACCCACGCAGACACAGGGAGAACATCCACCCAGATGGGAATTCAAACCGGGAATCCCTAGTGCTGCGAGGCGAACGTGCTAACCACTAAGCCACCGGGCCGCCCTGTGTTAAATTAATTTATCATAAAGTTTAGTAGAAAATGGGCAATTTATCCATCCATCCATTATCTTCCGCTTTATCCTTTACTAGGGTCGCGGGGGGGGGGTTCCCCATGCCCATCCAGGGATGAACATTTCAGGCGCTGAGCAGATACACCCAGGACAGGGCGCCAATCTATTACTGGGCATACACTCACTCACACAGACAGACACACAAACATACTCTATATGGGGTAATTTACAGAAATCAATTCACCTTGATCCATGTTTTTGGTCTGTGGAAGAAAACTGGAGAGCCCAGAGGAAACCCATGTCATGTGTTGTCATCAACGATGAACCATTGTGCAAAGTTTTAGCTTAATCGGATAACAGGAAGTGGCTGAAATAACTTTTTACCAGACACACAGACAAACAGATGAAGCTAATATAGGGCTGTAATAATATTAATAATAATAATAATAATAATAATAACAATAATGGTGGCATGGTGGATTAGTGGTTAGCATGTTCTCCTCTCAGCACTAGGGATTCCTGGTTCGAATCCCAATCTGGTTGGATTTCCATGCTCCGGTTTCCTCCCACAGTCCAAAAACATGGATCAAGTCAATTGAATTCTCCAAATTGCCCCATATAGAGTGTGTTTGTGTGTATGTCTGTGTGAGTGAGTGTGTGCCCAGTGATAGCTTGGTACCCTGTCCTGGGTGTATCTGCCCAGCGCCAGAGACGTTCTCCCCTGCATGGGCATGGCGACGCTTATAGAGGATAAAGCGAAAGATAATAGATGGATGGATGATAATAATAATAAAAATAAAGGACCCCCACCACCACGTGCCATGACCACCACAAGCCTGACTCCTATGGGGCAGAGAACCCTAAGCGATGATATGTTTGATTTTTTGTCAAGGGCTAATAAAGAAAGCAATCAGTCAAATTTATAGCCCTAAAGGTTTTATTGTCTTATAAAGTACAGCGAATTAAATCCTAAATGAAATCTGTTTGTGTAAAGTGTGCAACATTCATTCGTTCATTTAATTATTATCTTCTGATTAATCCTCTACTAGGGTCGCGAGAGGGTTCCCCATGCCCATCCGGGGAGATGGGCATGGTTTTGGGCCCTATATGGGGCAATTTAGAGCATTCAATTTACCTCGAGGTGGCACGGTGGCTTAGCCACACTTAGCTGTGGCTTATATATGTCAGGCAGAGAAGTGTATAATCAACTCGACACCAGAGCACGGACAAAGCGTGACAAATAATAATGCCTGTCTGAGGTCTGAACAGAAACAGAAGGAATATAAACTGAAACCAACCAACAAAAACCAGCCAATGAAAATAAACAAATAATTAATTAAATAAGGAACACTTCAAGAGAAAAAACAAATGGAAACGCTAAACAGGTGAGGAGTGCATAGAACTCCTTACATCCATCCATTATCTTCTGCTTTATCCTCTACTAGGGTTGTGTGTGTGTGTGTGTGTGTGTGTGTGGGGGGGGTTCCCTATGCCCATTCAGGGGATTCCTTTCGGCCGATGGGCAAATAAACCCAGGATAGGGCGCCAACTTTAAAAACTCGACGTCCTAAATAATCAATCAAACCACAATATTCTATTAAAATAAGCTGTACATGTGCTGACATCTTCTGACAAAAGCCCAACCATGAACTCCATTAGAGTTATGAATATTGGAATGAATGACTGTAACACTGTTGTCTGCTTGTTCTGGGTTCTTACGTGTCTTCAATGTTTCCAACACATTTTACAGTTTTAAACACATTTTAAACACAACACAACACATTTTACAAGCGTTTTTTTTATTTTCTGGCGCTGTGGCCAGACATTTTTGTGAGCAGTGACAGTGTTTGGAAGTTTGTAAATTTAGTTTTAGCTTTAGTTTGTAAATAGATTTAGTGTTGATTTTGTGTTGATGTGTGCGACAGACATTCATTCATTCATTATCTTCCGCTTTATCCTCTACTAGGGTCATGGGGGGGGGTTCCCCATGCCCACCAGGGGAGAATGTTTCAGGCGCTGGTCAGATACACCATCATTGGACACACTCACTCACACAGACACACACACACACCCAAACACAATATATGGGGCAATTTAGAGCATTCAATTGACCTTGAATCCATGTTTTTTGGACTGTGGGAGGAAACCAGAGAACGAGGAGGAAACCCATGAGGACATGAGGAGAACATGGAAACTCCACATAGATTGGGATTTGAACCTGAATTCCCAGCACTCAGAGGTTAACATACTAAGACACTGTGCCACCGTTGTGACAGACATGTTTTTTGGAAATACGGAACAAATCACGCATTGTATTAATACGGAACATTTATTTACCAAATAGGGGACGATTTTGTATTTTACAGGTGATAACCTTAATGTTACATATTACTGATGTTAAGTTGCATGTAATACAGATGTAACAGGAACAGACATTTAACAGGTTACCAATGTTACAAAACTAACGGAGGTTCCAGTCACAAAATTACAAAGAACTTCTGTTTGTTTGTCTTTTTTGGCAGTGTTGGAAATACACCAGTTTGCTCAGGAAGCTGTGGTAGCAGAGTCCTGGCTGTCCTCTCAGGAGGCATTTCTTATGAGTCAGGAGATCGGAGAGAGTGTGGACGAGGTGGAACAGCTCATCCGTCGACATGAGGCCTACAGAAAAGCAGCCGCAGCCTGGGATGAGCGTTTTAGCTCGCTACGTCGCCTGACTACGGTATCATCTCACCAACTCAGTTACAATTGCATTTCCTAAACAACACGATAAGTTTATTTATTTAAATAGCAATTTTTATAATAGTATATCAGCTCAAAGCAGCTTTACATTGTTCAGGGAAAAACTCCCTGGTTTTGTTGAAAGAAACCTTCTAAGAATCAAGGCTCAGTGGGGGACTTATGCTCCTTGAGTAGCTGGGT
This sequence comes from Corydoras sp. C115, assembly GCA_019802505.1. Taxonomy (NCBI): domain Eukaryota; kingdom Metazoa; phylum Chordata; class Actinopteri; order Siluriformes; family Callichthyidae; genus Corydoras; species Corydoras sp. C115. The sequence continues at coordinate 125,995 of JAFMOC010000214.1, read as the reverse complement.
GTCATTTACATTTAGTCATTTTGTGACTTACAAATGTGAACACAATGAGTCAGTTATTACGGAAAAACCCAGCTACACTGTTGAATAATCACCTGATCATTATATTATCCTGCACCAAACACCCCCTTTATATGAGGTGTTTGTGAAATAGATGTGTTTCCAGTTGTTTCTTAAAGAGCAGAATGCAGTTTATGAAAATCTTTGGAAAATGTATTGTATATCACGCAATGATATGAATGTGAAGAGGTCAGAGGTGTGTGTTATTGTCAATAATGTTACGGCTGGACAAACGGCTCAGCCAAGTAGATTTAAGGACTAGAACTAGCTGGACATGGATTCAAGGTAAATTGAATTGTCCAAATTGCCCCATATAGAGTATGTGAGTGTGCCCAGTGATAGATTGGCACCCTGTCCTGCCCAGCTCCCAAAACGTTCTCCCCTGGATGGGCATGGGGAACCCCCCCGCGACCCTAGTAGAGGATAAAGTGGAAGATAATGGATGGATGGATGGATAGGTCCCTGAGCCACAATTTCTTTTTCATTTAATGTACCAAATGTGATGAAAATGACAATAAAGTCTCCTTAAATCCTTGAAAATAATAAAGAAAAACATTTTTAACAAATGAAAGCTTCAACCCGATCTTTGAATTGTTGTCACAGGTGGAGAAGATAAAGGCGGAGCAGAGTAAACTCCCTGCCACCCCTCTCCTCGGACGTAAAGTTTTTCTGGACCCTCAGGACTCGTCTCCGGCTAGGAGCAGCCCATCATCTATCTACAAACATACCATATCTGACCAAGGCAATATCTGGAAAGAGTATAATGATGCTCGCTTATCTCCACCCTCACCGTCACCGTCTGTGCCTCAAAGGTCCACATTAGCACCGTACTCACCATTCAGGGACAGGGCTCATGTGGCCCAAACCCTGGAGATGAGGCACACCAGCACTTTGGGGGTTGCAGCAGGTTTAGGAATGGCTACAGAAATAAAACCTGCTCAGTCGAAACCAGCACAAGAGATGTTAAATGTGAACATAATGGCGGAAGTCGTGCTACAGGAACCAAGTCGGTGTTTAACTATTTGCTCCGAACTGCAAGTGGAACAGTGTCACGATTTCCCAAAAGACCAACAGCTGGAACACCAGCTTTCTAATGAGCAGTTGATTCAGGCAAGGAGGAATGAGCTTCCACAAGAGGTGTGGAAGGAGCGCGCTAGGAGAGAAAAGAGGTTGGAAAGACAGACTTCCAGTGAACAGGAGGTGTATGATTCTCGGAGGCGGGTCAGGCATCGACTAGAACGACAGGAGAGCAGCGAGCACGAGGCAGAACGATCTGCAGGGTGAGAAAATAATAGTAACAAGAAAAATAAATGTTAAATAGCTTTATCCTAAATTAATTCTGCTTGTGAAGTATACAATTTAGTAGAAAATGGGCAATTTATCAATAGAAAAAAAAAAATAATAATTACCATGAATTAGTTAATTCATTTTTGTTGATTCATTAATTGATTCATTTGTTGTCTTCGAGGAAGTGGGTGAAATAGCATTTGCACACATTTTACCAGACACACAGGCAAAGAGATGAAGCGAATATAGGGGTGCTAATAATAATAATAATAATAATAATAATAATAATAATAATAATAATAATGTAAGCTTGTTTATAAATGTACTGATATTTAATCTAGATTTTTTAATCTAGATTTTGCACTTTCGCATGCAGAATACAATGATACAGAATACGGGAAGACTAAAAACCACAAGGTAGAACTAAAATTAAGAGACAAGTTGTCTTTGTAAGCTAACTTGCGAGTCGCACCTTTAGCTATAAAAACCTCTAAGCGTGTCGTGCTAAGTGGAGCTCAGTTTCGAGGCCGAGCATGGAGCGCGAGTGAAACCCATACACACAAATGACACTGCTTCATTCAGATCAACCGTGTGGAAGGAGTTTGGGTTCCTGTGATTGACAGCATGGGCTAGATCCAACACGGCCAGTTTGTCGGCGTTGTGCAGCGGCTGTGATGTCTGTTTGTGGAAACATTTCGAATGTGTTAACGTTTATTCAGCAGAATCATCCATTACATTTTGGGTTGCAGGCTTTTTATGAGCTAGGTAACAAGAGCTCATAAAAAACCTACAACCCAACGATTTATCAAACATTTTACACTCATTTGACTAAACCTACAATTTTTTATTTATGAGTTAATGTGTGCATGCTTACCCCTGCACTCCCGAAATATGAAATCAGACAGAACTAATCCATTACTGAAGCAATGAGCTTGTACAGGAATCCCTCACATAACGCGGGGGTTATGTTCCAGAGACCCCGGCATTATAATTTTTTTTTTTTTATTATGAATTTATTTAATTAATTTATTATTTATGTGTTTAAGGTTCATAAACCCTTCCTGCACTTGTATAAACACTTCATATGATTTTAAACACTTCCAAAACTCTTAAACTTACAGAAATTTTGATTATAGAGCGTAAAATGCCGCAATTCAATTCAAAACTCAGTTACAGAATTAGAGATATGAAAAAACCTGTAATACAGTGAAGCCACAAAACATGATTCGTGATCTGCTGAGGTGCGGGTGACTGGAACAGTCTGAAGGCAGGGCGTCGTGGCCAGGATCACTGTTTTGACACAAGCACAGATAACGGCCAACTACATAATAAACGACACAAACGTCCCGCGGTAACCCAGTCCTTAAATACCCCTGAAGAGATGGGTCCCTGGGGATGGGACAATAAAAACGGACGCTCAATACTCTGGTAATGCCCCCCGTGTAGCGCCACCTGCCCGAGTGACATCACCGGTTGAGGGTGTGACATATATCATGAAATCTCAGAACTAATATTTTAAGCATCTAAAATAAATCATGTTTTATGTGATGTCTGTTTCATTGACAGAGAGAAAAGATCAACGTTAGCTGATATTGTAGAACAGCTTCAAAAAAGAGAAACAACTCAGGTATGGTGACTCCGTTATCCCTTATTATGGTTACGTGCATGATGTTTGAATTGCATTAAACAATATATGATAATAAAATTACAGGTATGAAAAAAAAATGCCATATTTTATTGTTTAGTTCATAGTTTTTTTGTTGTTATTAAAAAAAATTGTTTTTATTTTAGTTTTGCGATATGAATGATAATGTCAAAATCTATATTAACAGTTACCTGAATTGCAGATTCAAGTTTTACAATAGTACATTGTCACAAAGCAGCTTTGCAGTGTTATAAGCCTTTAAACCCCAAAAGAGCAAGCTGAAGCAACAGTGGTGTAAGGTTTTTGTAATACTTTGAAACATCCAACCATCCATGCATTATCTTCCGCTTTATCCTATACTAGGGTTGCGAGGGGGTTCCCCATGACCATCCAGGGGAGAACGTTTAGGGCGCTGGGCAGATACACCCAGGACAGGGTGCCAATCTATCGCTGGGCACACACTTACTCACAAAGACAGACACACAAACACACTCTATATGGGGCAATTTGGTGAATTCAGTTGACCTTGATCCATGTTTTTGGACTGTGGGAGGAAACCGGAGAACATGGATGAAACCTACGCGGACACGGGGAGAACATGGAAACACCCAGATTGAGATTCGAACCGGGAATCCCTAGTGCTGCGAGAAGAACATGCTAACCACTAAGCCCCCGTGCCGTCCTACTTTGAAATATTTAGTAATTCACAATAGTTTGAACAAATGTTGAATAGTTGCAGGGAGCTGATGGGATGAGCGTGTGAAAGGGTAGGAATGTCCGGTTGAGCTGTGAAATTGTAGACTTGTAGACTTAGTGTAGAATACACTTCAAAAACATGATGTAAAAAAATAGGGAAAATAAACACAAATCAAGGAAAAATGTACATAAATCAAGTAAAATTTTACATTTATCGTAATACTACATTTATCTTGTTAAGATTTCTTAAAAAACGCTGAAAAACTCAAAAATCTGAAAACTAGATTATCTTAGATAAAATCGTATCTTAGATAAAATCGATTTGATTATAAAAGTTAAAAACAAGATTTGATAGATTCATTGTCACTTTTTTAAGATCAGATAAGATCAGATAAGGTAAGATAGGCCTTATTTTATATTATTTGTCCGACAATGGAGAAATTCACATTCATATCAGCAAGTTACAGTAGATGCGAAAAGAAATTTAGGTATTAAAATGAAGTAAGTTTAAAATATATAATATGAATATAATAATATATCTGTCCATTAGGCAGAGTCATTAGGTAGTTTTAAGAAACTACTGAAGATGCATCTTTTTAACAAAGATTGTAGGAAAAAAAGGGGGGAGTAACAAAATTTGCACCTTGTGTTTATGAGTGTTGTTGATTGAGGGCTGAGCAGCACCACAAGAACTCTGTTTTATTATGAGATAAATCAGTGGTTCTCCGGTTTCCTCCCACAGTCCAAAAACATGGATCAAGTCAATTGAGTTCTCCAAATTGCCCCATATAGAGTGTGTTTGTGTGCGTGTCTGTGTGAGTCAGTGTGTTGTCAGCGATAGATTGGTGCCCTGTCCTGGGTGTATCTGCCCAGCGCCCGAAACGTTCTGCCCTGGATGGGCATGGGGAACCCCCCCATGTTTTTGGACTGTGGGAGGAAACCGGAGAACATGGATGAAACCCACGCGGACACGGGGAGAAAATGGAAACTCCACCCAGATTGAGATTCGAACCAGGAATCCCTAGTGCTGCGAGAAGAACATGCTAACCACTAAGCCCCCGTGCCATCCTACTTTGAAACAATATTTAGTAATTCACAATAGTTTGAAAAACTGTTGAATAGTTGCAGGGAACTGATGGGATGAGCGTGTGAAAGGGTAGGAATGTCCGGTTGAGCTGTGAAATTGTAGACTTAGGGGGCAGACATATTGTAGACTTATTACATTTGGTAAAAAACTCAGAGCTCTCTCATCAATCACGGTTGTCTGCTATAGATGATTTTTCCTGTACACTTGTTTGTCTATCCAGTAAAACACATTAAATTATTTTGGAACGAAACCGCCGAGACTCCTTGATCCTCCTTGAGCAGCCGGGCAGCACTCTTACTGTTATTGTTCCATATAGGCTGTTTATTTAAACTGTATTTTGGGGCAGTTTCTTTGTTTGTGGTCTCCTGAAAGTCTCCGGTTTGATTCTTAATCCCACCAAGTACTACAGCTGAAGTTCCTTTGGACAAAGCACCTAACCCCAATTTCACTAGTGTGTGTGTATGAGTAGTAAATGCCCTCAATGGACTTGTATAGTTTTTCAATTGTTAAATACGGATCTGTACATTAGTGGCCTACACTGTTGATGCTGCCCGGCCGCTCAAGGAGGATGAGTCCCCCACTGAGCCTTGGTCCTCACAATGTTTCTTCCTTAAGATGACAACATAACAGGGAGTTTTTTCTTGTCACTGTCACTTTGGCTTGCTGTTTGAGGGTTTAAAGGCTTACAACGCTGTAAAGCTTCTTTGTGACAATGTACTATTATAAAAAGCGCTCTATTAATAAATGACTTGAACTTGAATGTGGAGGACAAATTTCTCTGTGTGTGAGCACTGTAGGCAAAATTAAATCACTTTCATACTTTCATATATGAGTACTGTCCCTCCACCACCTTACTCTGATGGTTAGACATAAGTAATTGTCTCTGTATATGATAAGCGCCACCACCAATCCAATGTAACATGTTCTCTGCCACCTGTTAAACAGGCTCCAAAGGTTTTGGAACAAAGAGGACAATATGGAGAAGATGCTTAGATGGTTCTGAACCTATTTTATAAAAAGGTTCTTTAAGGTGTCTTGGAATATAGATGGTATCAAATCTCATTAAGCAAACAAAAAGTGTGTGGTAGCTCAGGGATTACGGTGTTGGGCTATCAATCTGAATGTTGTGGGTTCAAATCCCAGATCCAGATCAGTTACCAATGTGGGTCTTTGAGCAAGACCCTTAACCATCATTGCTCCAGCTTTCAGGTTTGAATCCCAATCTGGTTGGAGTCTCCATGTTCTCCCCGTATCCACGTGGGTTTCCTGCGGGTTCTCCAGTTTCCTCCCACAGTCCAAAAAGATGGATTATCTATCTAGTGTGTGCCCACATGATGGATGGGCATCCTCTCCTGGGTGTATCTGTCCAGAGCCCGAAACGTTCTCCCCTGGATGGGCATGGGGAACCCCCCCTGCAAACCTAGTAGAGGATTAAGCTGAAGATAATGGATGAATGAATAAATGAATAATTACAATAAAAAAGTTAAAGTTGATTCTTTTTCAGGATCAAGGGGAGATCCAGCAAATCTCAAATGGTATCAATGAGAAGTCTCGGCCAGACAGACCCCGTGCACGCGATAGACCAAAACCTCGAAGACGTCCGAGACATAAAGATGGAGTTCAAACCGAGCCTCAACGTTCACGCTCTGCCCCTGCACAGAGCAGCTCTTACATTCATCATCCACCTTCCCATCATGCTCAGCGTGATGGTTTCCTGTTCCGCAAGCTTGACATTGAGAGCCAGAAGAAGAGTTCCAACAGGTGGTGCTTGTATTCATTATTAGGCAGATACCTTACAACAGGGGTGGGCAAACTTTTTGACTCACAGGCCACAATGGAATCGAAAATTTGACACAGGGCCCAAGCCAGGAGCAGATGAATAGTGTGCTGGAGTGTGAATTAATATAAATGACAGAAAAAATATATTACATAAAAGATTTAAGTCCGGGTGGCATGGTGGCTTAGCACGTTGGCCTCTCAGGGCTAGGGATTTCTTGTTCGAATCCCAATCTGGGTGTAGTTTCTTCCCATGTCCGCGTGGGTTTCCTCCGAGTTCTCTGGTTTCCACCCACAGTCATGTATGTGTGGGTGAGTTTGCCCAGTGTTAAATTGTCACCCTGTCCTGAGTGTATCTGCTCAGCGCCCCATGACCCTAGTAGAGGATTAAACAATAGATAATGGATTGATGGAGGTTTGCTACCTTAACAGCTAGCAAAACATGAATATGTGAGGCTTATTGTACCAATATTTTATTTCAGTTGAATTTTAATAGCATTCAGTATTCAGAGCAGTGAATACACTTCAAAAACACGATGTAAAAAAAATAGGGAAAATAAACACAAATCAAGGAAAAATGTACATAAATCAAGTAAAATTTTACATTTATCGTAATACTACATTTAACAAAAATCTGAAAACTAGATTATGTATCTTAGATAAAATCGATTTGATTTTAAAAGTTAAAAACAAGATTTGATAGATTTGTTGTCACTTTTTTAAGATCAGATAAGATCAGATAAGTTAAGATAGGCCTTATTTTATATTATTTGTCCAACAATGGAGAAATTCACATTCATATCAGCAAGTTACAGTAGATGCGAAAAGAAATTTAGGTATTAAAAAGAAGTAAGTTTAAAATATATAATATGAATATAATAATATATCTGTCCATTAGGCAGAGTCACTAGGTAGTTTTAAGAAACTACTGAAGATGCATCTTTTTAACAAAGATTGAAGGAAAAAAAGGGGGGAGTAACAAAATTTGCACCTTGTGTTTATGAGTGTTGTTGATTGAGGACTGAGCAGCACCACAAGCACTCTGTTTTATTATGAAATAAATCAGTGGTTCTCAAACTGTAGAACACAAACCACTGGTTGTATGCAAAGTAGAACGATGTTGTATATGAGATATTTTTCAGGTTCAGCTGAGTAGAGCGCTCCCTTCTGTTCTGATGCTAGAGTGCCAATGGGTCAAGCTCTCTCTCAACCGAGAGACCATCCCAATGAAGTGTTGATACACAATGCTTCATTTATTATAGATAACAACTGGTATATATATATATATATATATATATATATATATATATATATATATATATATATATATATATAGGGGAGTTTCCATGTTCTCCTGTGTTCGCATGGGTTTCTTCCGGGTTCTCCGGTTTCCTCCCACAGTCCAAAAACATGGATCAAGTCAATTGAGTTCTCCAAATTGCCCCATATAGAGTGTGTTTGTGTGCGTGTCTGTGTGAGTCACTGTGTTCTCAGCGATAGATTGGTGCCATGTCCTGGGTATATCTGCCCAGTGCCCGAAACGTTCTGCCCTGGATGGGCATGGGGAACCCCCCCGCGACCCTAATATAGGATAACGTGGAAGATAATGGTTGGATGGATGGATGGTTTTGTTGCACATACATTTTAAAATTGGGGCAAATTCGGGCAAGAATGGTTCCTGCACGATCCCGCAAAGTTCACTGTGTTTTAAAGAAAAATTTAAAATTAATAAATTATTTGGCGGCACGGCTTAGTGGTTAGCACGTTCACCTCTCAGCGCTAGGGATTCCCAGTTTCAATCCCAATCTGGGGGAAGTTTCCATGGTCTCCCCGCATCCATGTGGGTTTCCTCTGGATTCTCCAGTTTCCTCCCACACTCCAAAAACATGGATCAAGGTCAATTGAATTCTCCGAATTGCCCCATATATAGTGTGTTTGTGTGAGTGAGTGTGTGCCCAGAAATAAATTGGCGTTTTGTCCTGGGTGCATTTGCCCAGCGCCAGAAATGTTCTCCCCTGGATGGACATGGGGAACCTCCCCCGACTCTAGTAGAGATAAAGCAGAAGATGGATGGATGGATGGATAGTAAATTATTTACAAATACATTTTTATGTAATTAGTGATTTAACAGGTAAAGGGCACAACTGATTAATGATCAAAAGCCTGTTCTACGTTAGCAATAGCTATTAGCTTCTGTCACCACTTGTTAACATTAACCTAACTCTCTTTTCTGTTTCCATGTTTCCTGATGTCTGATACCCCTTAACAAAGGTAAGTTGCAGAACCGTGTGAAACATAACATTTACATTCTCCACAGAATCTCACAAGTTCTCTGATTAATTCTACATCTTACATCAGGTGAGTGCAGTTGTGCACTGTTTTCAGTCCTAATGATTCTATATGATTTTCCCCCATACAGCAGATCCTGGGTGAACCTGTACTGTGTACTTCTCAATGGGGAACTTGGCTTTTATAAGGACTCAAAAAACACATCATCAACTTACAACAATGAACAGAAGCTGAACCTGAGCAGCTGCTCCTGTGACCTCAATATCACCTACAAGAAGAAAAAACACGTCTTCACACTCAAGTAAAGAGAAATTCATTTTTGTTTGTTTCAACTCAAACATTCAATCGATACCAATGAATAATGCAGGTTTTAAAAAGTTGGAATGCACAAAATATAAAGCACTATATGCCACAACCATGTGCTTTAACCTGTTGTGCTTTGAGTGATTGCAATCTTTTAGTTGCTCAGAATCTTTGCCGTGGCCGGATTAACAGATCTCTTGTTTGTGTAGTTGCCATATATGGCAATCGTTAGTGCAATATGTTAGTGGAACTGTTGGTATCCGATTTTAATTATTCCACCGTTTTTGTCTCCCTTTCAAGTCTCCCATTCACTACTTTCAAGCCATCAACACAATTTTTGCAGGACACCTCCGATTAGGCTTGCCCCCCTGCCTTTAAACCACGTAATCGTCTTGTATTTGGCAAATAAATGATGCGCTCTGTACTAAACAAATACGAGACACATTTTGTCCTGTATTTCCAATGAACATGCCTAACACCAACATCAACACTACATCAACACTAACACAGAATTCGATGCCAATTAGTGCCAATTTAGATTTTTTTTCAAAAATCACATACATGCACAAAATTATATATATATATAACAGCTTTATGTGTGTTGTGTCAAAATGTTTCTACTTTTGAGGACTACAGTGTTAAGTGATTATTGCATAAATTCTTGGTTATAGTAAAATTATTTTCTTGGTTAACTGTTTGAATGACCTGACTTGTTTTCAAGTCATAAATTTGAAGGAAAATAACCCAGATAACTTTCAGACATATTCCCTCTAGGTTACCACAGCAGTTATACACTTAAAGTTACATTAAGTTCTTAATTTAATTAGTTTATTTTAATAATTTATTGTTGCACACTTCACACAAACAGAGTGTATTTAAGATTCAACTTAAATATGAGATTTGAGGAGAACGATTTGCTCAATACAATTTAAATATATTACAATACTTAATGTTTTCTTTACATTAAATTTATTAAGTTTCAAAAAAATCAACAAGAAAATCATTAGCTTAAAATTGAGATACAGAAACTGTTTTCTATTCACACAAAGGATGTGATTAACACACTGTAAATAGAACAGTAAATTCATGAACAGTTTAAAATAAAGAGCAATAAGATAAATTGTAATAAAAACATTATAAAGTAAATCTAATGCTTACCCTGCAGGTCTAGTCTAATCTATTCACTATTAAATAAAGCTGAAATCTTTTCATGGAAATCATATTACATATTAAATTCCATCCACACTGACACAGGGAGAACATGGAAACTCCACCCACATTGGGATTCAAACCGTGAATCCCTAGTACTGAGAGGCAAATGTGCTAACCACTAAGCCACCGTGCCACCCCTACATATTAATTTTTTTTAAATTTAATTTAAAATGTAATATTTTGAGTGTACACAAGCAAAAATTTAATCTTAACATGAAAATCTTTTTTTAAAAAAAGTGTCAAATCTTGTTTTTGAATTGAATAGATTTCTAAGTAATTTATTTTTTAGAAACTTTTTTTAAATTTTATTTTAATAAATCTTAACCAAATAAATTTACTCACTATATTGGGAGATAATTTTACTTATATTTTCTTGATTTTTTAATATATATTTTTCGTATTTTTTTAATAGATTTTTTGCACCCACAGCTTTGGAGTAGGTGTTGTTTCTTACGTTGGAGCAATGTTCTAAATAGGCGAAACGAAAAAGCGGCAAAGGCGGCACGGTGGCTTAGTGGTTACCACGTTCGCCTCTCAGCGCTAGAGATTCCCGGTTCGAATCCCCATCTGGATAGAGTTTCCATGTTCTCCCCGTGTCCGCGTGGGTTTCCTCCCACAGTCCAGTTTCCTCCCACAGTCCAAAAAAAACATGGATCAAGTCAATTGAGTTCTCCAAATTGCCCCTTATCAAGTGTGTCTGTGTGAGTGAGTGTGTGCCCAGCGATGGATTGGCGCCCTGTCCTGGGTGTATATGCCTGAAATGTTCTACCCTTGATGGGCATGGGGAACCCCCCTGCAACCCTAATATAGAATAAAGAGGAAGATAATGAATGAATGAATGAATGAATGAATGAAAAAGCAGCAATATTAACACATTCAATTCTTATGCGATCTATATAATTAAACACAATATAAACACAATATACACACAACCATAAAATATTTGTAATAAATGTGCATTTTGCATGAGTCTGTAATTGGTATTGTATTGTTATTTTTTATAATCTTGTTATGCTCTAGCGTTTCACTATGATGCAAATAAAAAAATGTTTGGAAAGTATATATATAAAGATTTTTTAGGAAATGGTTATACCTTAATTTAAAATACACTGTACACAAAATGTTACGTTAAAATCTACCTGTTTTTGATTTGTTCTCAGAACTAAAGATGGAAATGAGTATCTCTTCCATGCTAAAGATGAGGTGAGCTTTTTTTTCATGCAGAATAATTAGGTATTGCCTGTCGGTAATTACCATGTAACTTTGAGTGTTTTGAAAATAAATGGAGATACACAGTGTAATGATTCCGTATCACCGTTAGGTGGTTATGATTGAGGTCCACGCTCCTCAATCATGGGCAATTCAGATATGGTGTTAGAGTGTCTATATTCAAAGCGATGCTCAATTAAGAAGTATTTCACCATATATAATATTGTACATTTGAGTATTAGTTATGAAATTGTACATATCAGTTATGTTATTATACATTTAAAGAGGAGTCCTACACTGTTGATGCTGCCCGGCCACTCAAGGAGGATGAGTCCCCTCACTGAGTTTTGGTCCTTCCAAGTATTCTTCCTTAAAATATCAACATACCAGAGTTTTTTTCTTGCCACTGTCGCTTCGGCTTGCACTGCGATGGTTCCGCCTTACAACACTGTAAATGTAAATGTAAATAATGTACTATTGTAAAAAGTGCTCTATAAATAAATGACTTGAACTTGAACTTGTAGAGTTTGATAGACACAGGTAGGAATGACCTCCTGTGGTGCTCTGTGGTGCATTTGGGAGGTACGAGTTAAGTGGTACGAGTGGGTGGGAGACAGTGTCCATAATCCATATAGAGAAGTACTGAGGTGACCGTGCATCTTTAATTCTCTTGTAGGAGGATCTGAAAGCCTGGATCTCCAGCATCAACACCAGCATCACAGAACATGGGGAAGTAGCTAAATGGGGCCAGTCTCATCCCACTACCTCATCTACAGACGAGGGTACTAGAAGAGATGCAAGCAAAGCTGAGAAATCAGACAGAGCTGACAAAGTTTCTGAACGCTCAGACAAGGGTGAGAAGATGGAAAAAAAGTCGGGCAGGAGGACATGAAGTACCACATTTTTGTTCTCGCAATCTGGATTATTTGCTACGCTACAATTATTCAGAACAACAGATGGACACAAGGAACCAGAGCGTTCCATGATGTCAGATGAGAGGTATCTCAATGTCAGTATAAACATGAAAAAGTATCATTTGTTCCAATACAAAGTGTTAGAGGTTCCAGTAAGCTTATAAAAGAAAATTGACATTCAGTCATTTAGCAATGTATGGCAACCCTGCTTTTAAACCGTGAACTGTCACTTCTGCTGGACATTTTATTGTAGTGTAAATGTCCTGTTTGTTTACATGTCTGTTTACATTTCTGTCATCATGTTAAATACTATATGTTCATTGGTGTGATTGCCTTATATGGCAATCATACTAGCATTATCCAATTTTTGTCTCCCTTTCTTTTCCCGCAACTTTTGAACTATCAACTTAAATTTCACAGGACACGTCTCTCTCATTGGTGGGATGGGTGCTTGTAAACAGCTAAGGAATCGGTCGAACCGTTCCCGAGATATTCCCTTTTTTCCGAGCCAAAATTCCCATTCACTTTGTATTACGGTAATTTTTGCACTCCTGTAACTCGGCCAATTTTCGAGCCACAAAAACAAAATTAACTGGAGTCATAGATGGCTGCAGCCAGACCGGGATTGTGAAATCACAAAGTGATCGCACTCTTCTTTCACTCCTGATCACCCTTAAAATTTGGCTTAGTTAATTTCCTAAGGGAAAAATCGGATTTTCAAAGTGGAGTAACTAAATTTTTAAACTAGAGACACGAAACTCGTCACTTGCCGAGTGAGCTCCAGAGACCATCAGCTAAACCACAGACTGATTGCAAACCCTCACACATCCGGCCATGCTTATATTTGGTCCAATTCCCTTGCTGTTTTTTTAAATAGTTAGCGATATGAACGACGTTCCAATTCAAAACCATTGTCCCGACCATTGATGTGACCACGTCTTATAGATGCCATTACCCGGCCACACCCACTTTTTTTTACCTCAGTCCCTGTTTTTATTTGATATACATATGCACTGTGTCCCCTACGGTGAAGCTGCAATCAGACTCGCCTTTTTGTCAGGAAATACAACTTAGTTTATTAACTCTAGGGTTTATTTAACATCCTTAACACATTAATACAACTGTAGTAAAATATTTTGTCTGATATTTATGTCAGTTTGCATTTACAAATGAAAGATAAATCATTGCATTCATTTTTTTTAACTACTTACAAACAAATTAAATTTTCTTAGATATTCTCTTTCACTTTCGTACAAAACCCGTTCAGACTCCTTTTGCACTCATGTCGGTCACTTTCTCACTCTTTGGTTCACTATTGATATTTTTTAATTATTATTCCTGTAATTTATACTTAATTAGATGTTTTTACTTTTGGTAAATAATCTCAGGTAAAAGCAGGTTAATAAAGGTGCAGTGTGTCCCTGACTTTTCACACTTAGTTCAATACCATGACCGCTCTTAACACAACCGTACGTACGACCAATTCAGTTAATGCACTATAATCATCAAAATACTGCCAGAACGATAGCAAACATGTTTCAGAAACATTACGTTGTCAAAGTACATTTGAAAATAAACTGTTGTAAATGATGTGATTCCTTCCGCCTCTCAGCACTCTGATCCCAATCAGAGGGGAGTTGCCATGTTCTCTCCATGTCCGCATAGGTTTCCTCGGGGTTCTCCGGTTTGCTCACACAGTCAAAAAACATGGATTCAAGGTAAATTGAATGCTCTAAAACTGCCCCATATAAAGTGTTTGTGTTTGTGTGAGTGAGTGTGCCCAGCGATAGTGTCGCCCTGTCCTGAGTGTATCTGCCCAGTGCCTGAATCGTTCTCCCCTGGACTCTAGTAGTGTATCATTTATAGTGATGCATTGCAAAAATAGCAAATCTTTTTGAAGTTAGTATTGCAATGCTCAAAATATTGTAAAACTTAAAATAATATAATAGAATTTCTGAGTTTATTTTATTAGCGCGCAACTAAAATGAATTCAGATTAGATATTAATTCCACTAACATTCATTCATTAATTTATGTATTATCAGTTATTCTCTACTAGGGTGGCAGGAGAGGTGGGGGTGGTTCTTTGGCTATTCAGAGGAGAATGATTCGGGCGCTGGGCAGATACACGCAGGACAGGACACTGATCGCTGGGCACACTTAGATACACACAATATATTGGGTAATTTAGAGCGTTCAATCCACATTGAACCCATGTTTTTGGACTCTGGAAGGAAACTGGAGAATCCTAAGGAAACCCATGCAGAGGTGGGGAGAACATGGAAATTCCACAAAGATTGGGATTTGAACCTGGAATCCCTAGCGCTGAGAGGAGAACATGCTAACAAATAAGCCACCGTTCCACCCTTTAAATAGAATATCATGGATATTATCATGGTGTGGGTTTCCCTTGGATTCTCCGGATTCTTTCCACAGTCCAAAAACATGGATTCAAGGTAAAATGAATGCTCAAAATTGCCCCATGTATTGTGTGACTTAGTGAGTTCGTGTGCCCAGTGATAGATTGGCATCCTGTCCTGGGTGTATCTGCCCAGTGCCTGAAACATTCTCCCCCTGATGGGCATAGGGAACCCCCCGCGACCCTAGTAGAGGATTAAGTGGAACATAAAGTATGAATGAATGAATTCAATGGGCCTCTGCAATGTCGTTGATGCACAGAGAAAAAAATTCTTGGAAAGCCTAGAAGAAGTTTTTGTTTTCTGCTAATTCGCCATTTATCAAATCTAGAATTAAACTTTGATTATGTGGTCGGTATTTGTTAATCTTTATGCATGAAAATGCATGGTGGTCTGAGAGAAAAAACACAGCATCATCCCATGCTGGCATGTAATCCATTCTATGTACTGGATTAACCACATTGTCTCATATAGTGTCTTTTTTTTTATCTTGCTTCATCCCTTTTATTCAATAATAGCAAATGACAATCCAAAACTGTTTCTTTTGTATGAGGTAATGATGCACAACAGTGTTCAATCTTTGTGTTAAATCTTTTACTAAGTAACATTGGCAAAAAATATTTTAAAAATATTTTTTATAGTTTGACATATTATAGTATAGTACTATTGTACATTATAGTAGAATAATAATACGTACACATTTTGTGCAAATGACCAATTATTTTCCCACTGCTTCCTCTTATATTGGTGCAATGAAATCTAAATATAGGGTTAGATATGAAAATATACAAAATAATTATAGGTAAGTTTTAGCTTTATTTTCTAATATTAGTCCATAGTGTCCCATAAATTTTGCCTGTCAATGCTGTGGAAGCAATGACCATTGACCACTTTCTCTCACTTAAAATCAATGACTTACATTTATTAAGCAATAAGGTATGAGAGGAGGGCATTGTGAATAAATCATGGGAGCGTGGTGTAATTAGGCACGACGTGTAGCGGAGTACAGTTACCTCTTTCCTGTGATTTATTCACAATAATACACAACCACGAGTGTCTTATTGCTTTAATAAAACACTTACAAACACACCATAATAAAAAAAAAACATGGTTTAATTCATAATAAACTGGACTTCCACTACGTAATTCAGTCTGGTTTTTAAAGTGAGTGCTGATCGCCAAGTAACAGATTTACGGTTTCTTTAATAATCAGATACTGCCATCTAGTGGCCAGATTACAGAATGCAGTTAATGAAAAAAACATTGGGAAAATAATGTATTGTATATCACGCATTGATACAAATGTGAAGCGGCCAGTGGTGTGTGTTATTGTCATTAATTTGACGGCTGGACAAACAGCTCAGACAGCTCAAACGGCCAATCAGATATAAGGACCGGAACTTTTCGTTTCTTAAAATTGGTAATATCTTTAGCAATTACACTTTCACCTGTATAGACTAACATTGTCAAGCAAATGTGACCACTACTATACATAGATAGTAACAAGACTCAAACACAAAATTCTGAAAGTTTTTTTTTTAATATCATGATAGAAATAAATAGTTTTAAGCAATCAAACAAATCATATATTAAAGAAAAAGATAATATATTCATATTAAGACATCTACATTTTGTTTGGGTTTCATTTTAAAGTAAAATGTTTTAAACAAAGCATCTACAGTGCTTTGCAAAAGTATTTACCCCCTTGACATTTTTCACCTTTTGTTACATCACAACCTGGGATTTAAATTGGTTATTTGAGGGTTTACATAATTTTAGTTACTTAGTTACAACTTTAACCATTTGATTTTTTTTTATTGTAAAGCAAACAACAAATGAAACTAAATAACTGAAAACTTGTGCAGAACTATTCACCCCCCTAATCTCAATACTTTGTAGAGCCTCCTTTTGCAGCAAATACAGCTGAAAGTTGCTTTTGATTAATCTCTTGCCATATCAGTCCCTGGGAATTTTGCCCATTCCTCAAAGCAAAACTACTCCAGCTCCTTCAAGTTAGATGTAAACAGCAATCTTTAAATCTGACCACAGATTCTTAATTGGATTAAGTCTGGGTTTTGACTAGGCCATTCCAATAAATTGACACATTTCCCCTTAAACCACTCGTGTTGCTTTAGCAGTATGCTTTGGGTCATTGTACTGTGGGAAGGTAAATCTCTGCATCAGTCACAAATTACTGACAGACCCAAACATGTTTTGCTAACGAATATCCCTGTATTTATCACCATCCATCTTACACTCAATTTAGGACCAGTTCCCCAGTCCCTACGGCTAAAAAACCTCCCCACAGCATGATACTTCCACCACCATGTTTCACTGTGAGCATGACGTCCTTGGAGTGATGAGATGTGTTGGTTTTCCGCCAGACACAGCATTTTCATTGGTGGCCAAAAAGTATTTTGTCTCATCGGACCAGAGCACCTTCCCACATGCCTTTTGGCAAACTCAAAAGGAGCCTTCCTATGTTTGTCTAGGTACAGGTTTTTTTTCTGACCACTCTTTCATATAGTCCAGCTTTAGGGAGTGTATGGCTTATTGTGTTCATATGGAAAGATACTCCAGTCTCTGCTTGGGAACTATGCACTTCCTTCAGGGTTACCTCTGGTTTCTGTGCTGCCTCTCTAATTCTGCCCTCCTTCAACGGTCTGAGAGTTTTGGTAGGCAGCCCTCTCTTGGCAGGTTTGTTGTGGTACCAAGTTCTTTCCATTTAATGATGATGCATTTAATGATGCTCTGGGGATCACCAGTGATTTGGATATTTTTTATAACCTAACCCTGACTTGAACTTCGCTACAACTTTCTTCATGGTCTTCATGGTGTTGTTTGATTAGTTGTACCTCTTTCTTAATGGTGTTGCAGCCTCTGGGGCCTTTTGGAAATGCTGTGCATATACTGAAAGATCATTTGACACTTAGATTGCATACCAGTGGCGTTTATTTCACTAAGCTTGTTACTTCTGAAGGTAATTGGTTGCACAAGAAATCTGGTGGCAGCGAGTTTTTAACTCGCTGATGCAAAATATTACTTTTAACCCGAAAATGGGTTTTTGTCAGTTAGTTTGATGCAAATAATTTTTTTTCCCACCTGTAATGCGTTCGGTTCATTGCTTAGAGTCGCTGCCACCAGATTTCTTGCTGCCTCACCCATAACGCATATCCAGTCTCAATACTGCAAAGAGAAAATGGCACAAGTTTGTCAATTATGTCATATTTTTATTCTATATATTCAGACTTTCATCCCATATATATATAATTTCCTGAATGGCTTGCCATATATATATATATATATATATATATATATATATATATATATATATATATATATATATATATATTTTTTTTTTTTTTTTTTTTTCTTCCTCATTTCACTTCGCCAGCTTAGACTATTTTGTGCAGATGCATCACATAGAATTCAGATTAAAAAAAAAAAAAAAATAAATAAATGTGTTAAATGCAGGTTGTAATGTAACAAAATGAATACTTGAATACTTTTGAAAGGCACTGTCTGTAAGGTCTGTAAGGTCAGCCAAAAAATTTATAAAATGCATGTTGTACTGGTGTCATGGATGTGTTGAGTTCGAAATGGTATTGAAAGTTGTGTGAAAATGATTGTAAAAACTTTAATAACAATACTGGAACTTCATTTTGTTCGCTTTATTTATAATTTTTTTTTTACATGAATAAACAATTTTTCCTGCTTTTGCGGAATGAAGTGACAGAACTGTAAAGAAGCGTTTTGATAACATGAACCAAAATGTACAAACTTGCCTGAATCTTATATACTCTGTAATGTATGTGTGTGTGTGTGTGTGTGTGTGAATGTGTGTGTGTGTGTGTCTGTGTGTGTGTGTCACTGCGTGCGTGTGTATGGGTCTGCGTGTCTGTTTCAGTATTCAGACACTGCATGATAACTAAATAAATTATTTCCTATTTATTTGTTTATTTTACTTTTTGTCCATGCAAATGGTTATGAAATGTTTTAACTCTTCAAATCTTTTAATGTTTTAAGATTGGTCAGAAAACATAACCGTCGTGAAATTCCTAGGTCCAGGTAAGTGTAGTAATAATTAACCATTTAACCAGGCAACAGATTACAGAACCAGAAGTTTTAATCAAACTTTCAAAGCATCAAGGCTCTCTCAGTGATAACTTACCATTATTATAACATCCATTATCTTCCGCTTTATCCTCTATTAGGGTCGCGTGGGGTCGGGGGGTCCCCCAGATACAACCAGGACAGGGTGCCAATCTATCGCTGGGCACACTCAATCACACAGACACACACAAACACAATATATGGGCCAATTCAATTGACCTTGATCCATGTGTTTGGACTGTGGGAGGAAACTTGAGAAACCAGAGGAAACCCACACGGTCACAGGGAGAACATGGAAACTCCACCCAGATTGGGATTTGAACCGGGAATCCCTAGCACGGAGACGCGAACATGCTAACCACTAAGCCACCATGCCAGAGAATAAATGATTAATTAATTCATTCATTCTCTTCCACTTAATACTTTATTAGGGTTGTGGGGGGTTCCCATCATTTCGGGCGGGAAGATACACCCAGGACAGGATGACAAGCTATTGCTGCCCACACACACACACACACACACTATATGGGGCAATTTAGAGCATTCAATTTAACTTGACTCCATGGCTTTGGACTGTGGGAGGAAACTGGAGAACCCGGAATCCCTAGCACCAAAAGGCAAAAGAGCTAACCACTAAGCACTAAGGTAACTAAGGTGAGTGAGTGTGATCTGTTTTGCTTACTGTGTTCTTACACACGTGCCCGTAGCGGTGGCCAGCTCTTTACATGGCGCCCGAGGGGCAAATAGGGTTGGGCACTTCAGCCATGGCACTTGGTGGGACCGGGAATCGAACCAGCGACCTTTAAGTCACAAGGCTGGTTCTTTAACCACAAGTCTACGACTGCCCCCTAATATGTTACTGGTGGGTATGTGTCTGAGTTGTCTGAGGTGTCTGATCATATGTTGGGTGAAGTCTGTTCTGTTTTGTGTGCTGGCATACTGGCTGTTGTTGCGTTTTGTGTTCAGGAGGCTAACGAGGCGGAGACAAAGAATGAGACCGCCGGACCTCCTACGTACAGCGCTCTGGTCTTCCGGTCAGATCCCGGGCTACTGTGTACTAAGCCAGATGAGCAGCACATTGTGTGTACTGACATGGATGAAGGTCAACTGAATTCTTCAAATTGCCCCATATAGAATATGTTTGTGTGAGTGAGTGTGCCCAGCGATAGATTAGCTCCCTGTCCTGGGTGTATCTGCCCAGCGACCGCAACGTTCTCCCCTGGATGGGCATAGGGAACCCATAGGAAGTTATTTTAGACAACCTTGATGCATTGGTGTCCCAAATTGCCCCACACAAACATAGTCTTTGTCCCACATCTGATGAATTGGAATCTGGTCACCCTAACCTTGGTACATCCAGGAGCAGCTGATCAGCTGACCTGAGGCACCGTGCCGGCACATGCAGATGGAGGAGCTCAGAGAGGTAAGGCGGAGCGAGTCCATTTGAAGATTTAAAAACAAACAAAAGAATCTTAAAATGAACTCTAAAATGCACAGGCAGCCAGTGGAGGGAAGCGAGGATGGGAGTTGTGTTCCCTCTTTCATAATCCCACAGCAGCATTCTGCACCAACTGGAGGGATATAAGGGAGGCCTGGCTGACTCCAAGGTAAAGTGTATTACAGAAATCCAGCCAAGATGTGAAGTCATGGATTGCTGTTTCAAAATGTTTATGTGCTAAAACAGACTTCAGCTTCGCCACTTGCCTTAAAGATAAAAGCAAGACCTCACTACTGCACCAAAATTGTTCATTCACATACTGTGTGAGGGGGCCCATGTCAGCGGGGGGGGGGGGGGGGGGGTGTCTCTACAGCAACCGACTGGGACCAACTGGGACCCAACACCATCACTACACTACAGTTTTGTTTTTGATTAGAATAAAAAAAACTATTTAAAGCCATCCAAGCTTTAATGTCCTCAAAACATTAAAGAAGAGGTTTAGTGGAGAAGGCATGCATCTTTCACATAAGCACTGCTGTGAAAACTGCACGTCAGCGCCTCTTCTTCCTGCAGAGGCTTAAGAAATTCGGTCTACAACCCCTTATCCTCACCAACTTCTACAGGTGCACCACCGAGAGCATTCTCACAGGCTGCATCACCATCTGGTAATGTAGCTGCTCCACCTGTGACCACAAGGCCCTGAAGAGGGTGGTGAGGACAGCCATAATTGGGAATAAACTCCCTGCTCTTGTGGACATCTACCAGACCCGCAGCACAAGAAAGATTGTAGAATCCAGCTGGACAGCAGTCATCCAGCACATGGACTGTTCACCTTACTGCCATCAGGCAGAAGGTACCGCAGCTTCCCGACCAAAAAAACCCGGCTTATAAAGTTTTTATCCGCAAGCCATCAGGTGCTTCGGCACCATCTTTTAATCAGGTGTTGGTACTTCGGCACCATCTTTTAATAAATTCTCGTTTGGATTTTAACCTGGTGTTCCAGTTGCCTCCTTCCTGCATTTCTGCCACGGTGTGTCGCTGCGCATGCTTTCCGTGCAGGTCACATTCGTGGGAGCGTCTCCCTCCGGTTAGACCGGCTGACGCTGTGGTCGACGCGTAGCCGGATCCCGGGAGACGCTCATTATGCGCGAACGGCGTCCGCGATTTCCCTGCGGAGCCGCTCATCTCTGGGGGACTACGGACAAGTGTGACAAGTGTATATACTGATGCCTCACCTTAAGAATTTCAATGTGCACATGTCACAACATGTAACACAAATGACAAATAAACTTGAAACTTGAAACCCTTTCTTTTTCAGTGGGACATATATCTGGGTGTTATCCTCATAACAATGGAAGTAGTTATGTTTTCTTAAAATGGAACCCAGGGACCACTTAGTCCAGTATGGTTTGGCTGGATCCAACCAGGATTACTTTTAAAAGCTCTTATTGTATTTAGGAGGTCAGTAGATGACCACACACAGGACCAGGCTAGTGAAATTTCTGCAATTTCCCCCCATGGATTAATAAAGTATTCTGATTCTGATACTTCAAAGCTGGAAACTGATGATGGCACAGCTCACTGTCTACATCTAAAATATTTTTAGTACACAATCGCTGTTCCTCCTCCTCAGCCAGACGTCCGCGGGGAATTACAGCCAGTCGGAAAAAGTTCACTCAGCATGCTGATCCAAGTTTCAGTCACACAGAGAAAATCCAGGCTTTGAGGATCAAAGTTTTGTTTGCCAGAGATCTGGATTTACCAGGCCGATCCTGGTAGGAGCTGAGGTCTGTGGTTTGGCGAGTCTAGGGGCCCGGAGCAGCATCCTCAGGCTTCTGTGATTCAACCTGTGCTGGTGGAGCCGAGGAGAGCAGGTGCGGTGGGGCTGGAGTTCCCTGTCCAAGCTGGTGACAGGTACCAGGAAAGGAACATGCAAATGGAGAGCATACTTCATGTTTTGTCTGTCTCGGTAGTACAGTGGGACAAGTTTTCTGTTCATCATAACCAAACGCATCTAAGTTGGTAACAATATGTTTGATATCCAGGAGATATTTTCGGTCATACACCAGTACAGACTTACTTTGTGAAATGCGTCTTAACAACAGTAAAAACACAAACCAAAGTAAGAGTAACAGACAGCCAAACACACTGATGCCATCTTGGGAATGGATGGCAAATGGACAAATGGAATGTCCTGGTCCCAGTTATACAAAGCAGAGATTAGATGGTTGGTTTAACAGTTTTTAGTTTTTGTATTCTTTAAATGTTTCAGGGAAATATTGCATATTGAAATATTTAGTTTTATTGAGACTTTTACAAATTGTTCTCTAAACAGTAGCTACACCCTTGAAAACCACAGATTTCCTTTGCAAACTCATCTAAAACAGCACCAGCATATTCACACAGGAGGAGTATGCAGAAAGTGTGGTTTTACTTGGCAGGGTAGTCTAAAAAACCACCAAAACATTCACACAGGAGAGAAACCATGTTCCTGCTCACACTCATATTATTGAATCAAATATTATATCTTCACTGTAGTCCCATTAAAATAAATAAAGTATTATTTTATTATTTTAGTGTACTCACTTTTGTGATTATACTGTATTATTGTTAGTTAAGGAGCACATGGTGTCTTAGTGGTTAGCACATTCGCCTCTCAGCGCTAGGGATTTCTGGTTTGAATCCCAATCTGGGTGGTTTCCATGTTCTCCTCGTTTCCGCATGGGTTTCCTCCAGGTTCTCCGCTTTCCTCCCACAGTCCAAAAACATGGATCAAGGTCAATTGAATTCTCCAAATTGCCCCATATAGAGTGTGTGTCTGTGTGTGTGAGTGAGTGTGTGCCCAGCGATAGATTGGCGCCCGGTCCTGGGTGTAGCTGTCCAGCGCTCTCCCCTGAGGTACATGGGGAACCCCCCCACACAACACTAATAGAGGATAAAACGGAAGATAATGGATGGATGGATCCTGTACTGCCATGTAGTGTATTTCTAAAGTAATTACCACCTTAAGCGCTGGGCGCTATCACGTTTTGTGAATAAATAATGCGTTTATCATAAATATTTATATGCTTACATTTATATTAAACAACAAATGGACACATTTATTCTATTTAATGTTTTTACTATTTAATACTGTATGATAATTTATTAATTTAATAATACTGATAATCTTGATGAAAGTTTTGGGTTAGTGTTTTGAAAAATGTTTTTTGTGGAACGTTTTTCTTTCAAAGGAGCCTAAAATATTATAGTTTAGATAAAAAGGTTGGGGAAACCTGTGATTGATTTCGAAGTGACCAATCATAAGTGGGTTTCCTCCTTAGTTCTCATTCTGTAAAGAACTCTTATTTTTTCCTCGTTGGGCATCAACATGTTTTAAGTACAAGTTCAAATCATTTATTTATATAGAGCTTTTTACAATAGTACATTGGCACAAAACAGCTTTACAAAGCAGTGCTGTATGCTTTTAAACACCCAAAGAGAAAGCCAAAGCAACAGTGGCAAGAAAAAAAACAACCTGTTATATTACTATTTTAAGGAAAAAACCTTGGGAGGACCAAGACTAAGGGACTCAACAGTGTACGACAGCCATGTACAGATTGTGTGATGATCAGGTGACCCGTATTTAACAATTGACTAAACAAATTTAACAAAACTACATAAGTCTATTAAGGGCATTCTGCAGGACTGCCAGTCCAATAAAAATCCAGGTTACAGCCGGTATAGTTGTCATAGCCACAGTGTTTCGGCAGAGTCATGGATGAAGAGCTGATGACACCTTCAGGAAATTGGCAACACCTCAAAAGAAACAAACAAGAAAAGCAGTTAGAGCTTATAAAGCACAGCATTTAAGTAATAACCAGAGTTTGATTGCATCATGTGACTCCGGCATCACTGACTAGAGCAGCAGAACTTAAAGGAGTAGATACTGCAGACTCTTAGTTGAGAGGGCTCCCTGGAACAGCATCATTTGAGTGCCACACCATTTACTAATGACGATCTAGGTAAAGAGGTGAAATGTAAGCATAGACTGATCCCAGATCAACCCAACTAGGGATTCCCAGTTCGAATCCCAATCTGGGTGGAGTTTCCATGTTCTCCCCGTGTCCGAGTGGGTTTGCTCTGGGTTCTCCGGTTTCCTTCCCCAGTCCAAAAACATGGATTAAGGTCAATTGAATTCTCCAAAATTACCCCATATAGAGTGTGAGCGTGTGCCCAGTGATAGATTGGCATCCTGTACTGGGTGTATCAGCCCAGGGCCCGAAACGTTCTCCCCCCCCCCCCCCCACACACACACACACACACACCCGCGACCCTAGTAGAGGATAAAGCAGAAGAGGATGGATGGATGGATGGATAGATCCATTTACGGCGCAAAGTTGTGTCCATAAAGAAAACGCTAGTACAGAATAAAATAATTTAAAAGGAACTTTGATTAGAAAATAAGACACAAGTCCAACTATTAACATAATTCATTTCATTATCTTCTGCTTAATCTTCATACTAATTTAAAAGGAAAATATTGGAAAACTTTTATAATAAAGCATTGTCTCAAAGCAGCTTTAAAACATTCTAACTATGATCCCCAAAAAGAGCTAATGATGTTAACATGTATCTGAACTTGTGACAGTAGAGAGCAGAATGGAAGAAGTGTGGAACAAACTGTAACACAATCTAGATTTTAAGACACAAATGTAAGAGTCAAAAAATCAAAAAGTCAGTTATTCAGCTTAAAGCCTTCCACCTTTTCATCCAAAATTACTGCTTTAACTTTTAAATGAAATTTAATATTATGTTGATAGGGTGGCTCACGGTGGTCCAGGTTCAAATCCCAATCTGGGTGAAGTTTCCATGTTCACCTTTTGTCTGTGTGGGTTTCCTCCCAGTTCTCCGTTTTCCTCCCACAGTACAAAATACATGGATTCAAGTGAATTGAATGCTCTTAATTGCCCCATATAGCGTGTGTGTGTGTGTGTGTGTGTGTGTGTGTGTCTGTGTGAGTGTGCTCAGTGATAGATTAGCACCCTGTCCTGGGTGAGTCTGTCCAGCACCTGGATGGGCCTGGAGAACCTCCCCCCGCAACCCTAGGAGAGGAGACGCTAAAAGCATATGTATGAAATGCACAGCCTGCCACTGGCAATGATAATATCTACATGTAAGATTTAAAAAAACACTTTGATCAGAGATGGTGAATAAACTCTTAGAGAGGCTAGTACTGCCACCTGTCAGCATAATTTAACATTTACATGATAATTTTATATTAAACAGTTACATGATGTTATTTTCACGTATTTCTAACACAAGTCAAAGGGTATTCTTTTGCACACGTTTCATCATAGCCTCCTGCAGTAAAGGAAAATAAATGATTATTTAAGTATTGAAGTGGTTTTATTGTTAGTCCAACAATATAAAATGGTGTACAATATACAGTGGAAGGAAAGAACGTACTTCAGGAACAAGGTGCTACACTGAACAGCAACTACACAATCCAACATAAAGGGCACGTGTGCAAATAGCTTGTGCAAAACAAGAATTACAATGAATACAAGACAATATACAGGACAATAAACACACAATTAATGGGAGGAAACAGTGCAGGTGGCCCACTAGTGTTGTGGAGCCAAAGTGCAAAAATATGCCCATCGTTATGAATGTAAACGGTGTTTATGAATGTAAACGGTTATGAATATAAACGGTTTTTAGTAGCAATTGTTTATATATATATATATATATATATATATATATATATATATATATATATATATATATATATACTGTATATATATACACACACACACACACACACATATATGTGTACGAGTGCAATTGTCCATACCTGATTATGATTGTTCAGGAGTCTGATGGCCTAGGGGAAGAAACTTTTGAGCAGTCTGGATGTGAGGGCCCGGATGCTCCAGTACCTTTTTCCAGATGGCAGGAGGGTAAAGAGTGTAAGTGAGGGGTGTGGGTGGTCGTCCACAATGCTGGTTGCTTTGCGGATGCAGCCCGGGGTCATACATGTCTTTGATGGAGAGACGCTGATGATTTTCTCAGCTGTATTCACTACCCAATGCAGGGACTTGTTATTCGACATGGCGCCGTTCCCCAACCAGGTGATGATGCAGCTGCTCAGGATGCTCTTGATGGTTTCTCTGTAGAATGAGGTGAGTATGGGTGGTTGGAGGTGTGCCTTCCTCAGCCTTCGCAGAAAGTAGAGATGCTGCTGGACCGATGGTGCTGGTATTGAGGGACCAGGTGAGATCTTCTGCCAGGGTAACACCCAAGGAAATTGGTGCTCTTGAAAATGTTAAGGGTAAGGGCAGCATCCTTGTGTGGAGACTACAAATATCAGAAGGCATTGCACCAATCAAGAGTGACAATGCGCACCTGCCGGCGAAGCTTTTTAAACAGCACTACAAGCCCTGTGTGTGTGTGTGTGTGTGTGTGTGTGTGCACCCGCGTAAATGCACACTAATTATTATCTGGTACCTCCACACCTCCAGCATGATCAATGTTTCTTAAACTTGTGTGATCTTTGGTTCTGTGCTCTGGACGCCGATCGTTCCAGAGCATATTATTAGTTTGTGTACACGCAAACATTTTGAATGTGATGGATTCATACATAACCTTAGTTTGGGTGTTAAGCTTCTGCCTCAACTATTCTTTCTATATCTGCCATTTGTTGTAGGCGTTATAATAATAATACATTTTTGCGTTGAAGCATCCTTTTTCATTGTACTTTTGCTGAGCTGTGCAATGTCTATCCTTGTTTAGTGTTATTTCATTTCAACTGCCGAATGGAAGTGGAGGAGTTTAAGCATCTTGGGGTCTTGTTCACGATTGATGGCAAGATGGAGTGGAAGATTGACAGACAGATAGTCGCGAGGTCAGCAGTGATGCGGACTCTCTACTGGTCTGTTGTGGTAAAAAGGGACTAACACAAGGCTCAAAAACTAAGGCAAGGCTCTTAATTTACCAGTCGATCTACGTTCACCTATGGTCATGAGCTTTGGGTAATGACCGAAAGAACAAGATTGCGAATACAAGTGAAATCGGTCCTCTGCAGGGTGTCTGTGCTCTTTCTTAGAAATAGGGTGAGAAGCTTGGTCATCCGGGAGAGACTTGCAGTAGAGCCACTACTCCGCCACGCAGAAAGGAGCCAGTTGAGGTTAAAAAATATATAAATATATATATAAAAATATTTTATTTTTAAATTAAGCTGGTGATGATGATGATGACTATGTTCCCTGTTCTTCATATCTGCTGGTGGCTCTGTCCTTCACTATCTTTAATTTCTATGCTCCAAGCAGCACATACCTGACTGGAGTCGGAGCTCATTTTCTAGCACCTTCTTCACTTTTTGGCAGTACTGAAGGAGGCTTCATCTCTGCCGCTCTTCATGCAGCTCATGCTGGGTCCAGGTTCCTCATCACTGTTGCTAGCTTGGTGCATTTCGGCAGCAAAAGCAGTGCTGGTACCTTCTTCTTCACTGCTGGAGCTTCCACTGTTGCACCTTCTGTTCTTCTTGGCAATGATGAGGAAGTCTTCACCTGCACCCCATTTCTTGCTATCCATGCTGTGCCCATGTTCAGCACTGCTGTACACCTCTTGTGTCTCAGCAGAAAAACCAAGTTCTTGGCAGCTGGTAAAGCTTTCACTGTCCAGCTTCCTCCTTTTGGGGTTGCTGCTAATGGATGCCTCTTCGCTTGCCCCCCCTTTTTTTCTCTTTATGGACTCACTACTGGTAGGGCTGCTACCAAACCTCATCTGTGTTGCAGTGTCCATGCCACTTTCATCACCCTGGCTGTTCTGAGCCTCTTCTGTTTCACTGTCAAAGGTCTCATTTCTAGTATTAAAGTCAGTGCTCCAGACAGGAACTGCTGTGTGACCTGGTGAATAGAAGATCACATCCCAACCATCTACATTTGTATTTCTAAATATATCACATGCCAGAACAGTGGATAATCTCTGCTTTAGATCTGCCAGTGCACGTTCCGCCATTATTTTTAGGTGTGCTGGGTTGTGTGCATGGGGCAACTGAAGTGAAAAGCTACCGTTATGTGTCCACAATCGCAGTGTCTGTGGATTATCTGCCACAGCCTTGTCAGGAACATTATAATTCTGTTGAGGGCTCCCACATAGTAATGTGTAATAAAGGTCTTTCTGTGAGTCTTTAGGACTATCTCCATAGAGAGACCAGTCATAATAATCACCATCATCACTGTCAGAAACCTCTGAATTATATTCTGATTCCTGTTCCTCAACATTGGTGAGGACTTCAGCATTCTGAACCTGGGATGAATCCACATTAGATGTTTCTGCAGCATCTGATCCAGACTCTATAAAAGAAAAATACAAGGCAGGTCTCTTTACTAATGAAGGTTTTCATTTGTCACCATATGTCATTATTTGTAGATGTGCTGGGTTGTTTGTTTGCCCAGGGAAACTGAAGAAAATAGTTACCATTAGGTGTCCACAGTCGCAGTGCCTGTGGAGGCTGATTATTTTCAGGTATGTCCACAGCCTTTTCAGGAACATTATAGTTCTGTTCAGATCTCCCACATAGTAGCGAGTAATAAAGTTCTTTCTGTGAGTTTTCAGGACTATCTCCATAGCGAGTCAAGTTGTAATAATCACCATCATCATCATCATCACTGTCAGAAACCTCGGAACTATATTCTGATTCCTGTTCCTCAACATGGGTGAGGACTTCAGTGTTCTGAACTTGTGCTGAACCATCATTCAATGTTTCTGCAGCATCTGATCCACATTCTATAAAAGAAAAATACAAGGCAGGTCTGTTTACTAATGAAGGTTTTCATTTGTTATCATATACCAATATTTGTAGGTGTGCTGTGTTGTTTGCCCAAAGAAACAAAAGAAAATAGTTACCATTAGGTGTCCACAGTTGCAGTGCCTGGGGAGGCTGATTATTTTCAGTCACATCCACAGCCTTTTCAGTAACATTACAGTTCTGATCAGATCTCCCACATAGTAGCGAGTAATAAAGTTCTTTCTGCGAATTTTCAGGACTATCTCCATAGCGAGTCAAGTCGTAATAATCACCATCATCATCATCACTGTCAGAAACCTCGGAACTATATTCTGATTCCTGTTCCCCAACATGGGTGAGGACTTCAGCATTCTGAAACTGTACTGAACCATCATTAGATGTTTCTGCAACATCTGATCCACATTCTATAAAAGAAAAATACAAGGCAGGTCTCTTTACTAATGAAGGTTTTCATTTTTTAACATATACCAATATTTGCAGGTGTGCTGTATTGTTTGCCCGTAGAAACAAAAGAAAATAGTTACCATTAGGTGTCCACATTTGCAGTGCCTGGGGAGGCTGATTATTTTCAGGTACGTCCACAGACTTTTCAGGAACATTATAGTTCTGTTCAGATCTCACACATAGTAGTGAGTAATAAAGTTCTTTCTGTGAGTTTTCAGGACTATCTCCATAGCGAGTCAAGTCGTAATAATCACCATCATCATCATCACTGTCAGAAACCTCGGAACTACATTCTGATTCCTGTTCCTCAACATGGGAGAGGACTTCAGCGTTCTGAACCTGTGCTGAACCATCATTCATTGTATCTGCAGCATCTGATCCACATTCTATAAAAGAAAAATACAAGGCAGGTCTCTTTACTAATGAAGGTTTTCATTTGTTAGTAATAAAGTTCTTTCTGCGAGTTTTCAGGACTATCTCCATAGCGAGTCCAGTCATGATAATTACCATCATCACTGTCAGAAACATCGGAACTATATTCTGATTCCTGTTCCTCAGCATGGATGAGGACTTCAGTGTTCTGAACCTGTGCTGAATCCACATTAGATGTTTCTGCAGCATCTGATCCAGACTCTATAAAAGAAAAATACAAGGCAGGTCTCTTTACTAATGAAGGTTTTCATTTGTCAAGGTATCCTTGGAAAGTTATTCAATATCACATAAATAAATAAATAAATAAATAAATAAATAAATAAATAAATAAATCAGCGCCTGAAACGTTCTCCCCTGGATGGGCATGGGGAACCCAACCGCGACCCTAATATAGGATAAAGCAGAAGATAATGAATGAATGAATAAATAAATAAATAAATAAGTTATAAGTTTATTCAAAGTCCATATGAACCTTGATATAAACATATTTATTATTATTATTATTATTATTATTATTATTAATAAGTAACAATTTCTTTCCTTACTATATATTTTTTAAACTGATAGTTCAGATAGTGTTCAGTAATAAATTTAATAAAAAACGGTTTGGAAGCCATTACCATAATTTCGGTCTCTGTCTTTTAACAATAACTGTATCAAGAGCGCAGAAAAGTTTAAATGTACAAAAACAAACTATTGTTTTGAGATATTATTATTAGATGAAATGCTAGACGATTTATAAAATAACTGATTTAAACCCAGAATGTAAATGTTGGACTTAATCTACAAACGTGATTATAAGGTAAAAGGTTGTTAAATAAATTCAATTTTTCATTATATTTTGTTTCACTACTTTCACCAACTTTTACCAACATACAACTTTAGCTGAGTATTATATTTGTAATACTGTAAATCATGCTCGCTGCTTTGCCCAAAATACGTTTAGGCCACCCCAGCACCATGGCTTTGCTGGTGTAAAGTTATTAATTATTTGATATTATATGTAAAATATTCTTGCAACTGTGTACATTTTTTAGAAGTTCTTATTGTTTGTTATGGCGATTGATAAAAATTTGTCTCCCTGGGCTTTAAAACCATGCACATACACAAAAGAAACAACAATTTAGCCTCGGCTATGATGTTTAAAGCTTTTACATACCAACTGTGTCGCCTTGAAGTGGCTGATCCATTTTCAAATATATATTGAAGTTAGAAACTCAAAATACAGTGAAATTTAGAATAGAGATTGGGATGATTGTGTTTCCTCGGCTACATACAGATTGATTTGTGCTGAATAGAATCCTGAACATTCTAGAATTCTGATGTCATAAAGAATTTTATAGATGTGTTTTGTATTTGGCCTTGTGCCAAAAGTGTATAAGATGCCTGTAAAAAACACTTTGTGAATTGTTAGGACTGCAACATTTCTACTAGATGAGCCCTGTGTTCTCATAGTCCTGCCGACTGGGAAACATAGGAATAGGGATTACTCCCAGTTCCATTCAATAAATTGCTGTGGGTCTCACATATCATATTAAAAGTATATAAAAGTATATAAAAGTATAGTTTGACATTAAAAATACATGTGATATTATGCAGTGTTGTGACAAATGTATCCAGTGTTTAAAAGCAATTAAAAAAAAGTTTAGTAAAATCATTTGAACTTATATTAATATATTAATAACATGTTTTGTTATTCACATGGATTTAAAGCAGTGATTCTCAATTATTTTCTGTTAAGCCCCCCCTAGGAAGAAGAAAACTTTTTGCGCCCCCCCCCCCCCCCCCACACACACACACTCCCCCCCCCCCCCCCGTACATGACAAAATGGGATGAAAAAGTATTTGTACACGCCCTCTGTAGTATGATTTGTCTATAAATTTGTTATAAGTACACCTCTTTTATAACAATGTCTCCTTATTAACAATAAAGCGCCCCACTATTTGAGAAGCACTGGATTTAAAGTATAATGAAATATGCACGTATTGAATCATTAGTTAAGCTGTATTATAAAAACGGGTAGTTCCGGTCCTTAAATCTGATTGGCTGAGCCGTTTGTCCAGCCGTGACATTATTAAAAAACAGCTCTGAGCGTTTTACATTAATATCAATGCCTTATATTTAACTCATATATTTAATACATTCTTTTTTCCGATTTTTTTAATAATCTGCGTTGTTATTTGGCCACTAGGTGGCAGTATTTGATTGTTTGAGGAACCGGAAACCTGTTAAACTGGGTCAGTGTTTCCTCTGGGTTCTCCAGTTTCCTTCTACAGTCTAAAAACATGGATCAAGTCAATTCTCCAAATTGCCCCATATAGAGTGTGTTTGTGTGTGTGAGTGTGTGCCGAGCGATAGATTGGCGCCCTGTTCTGGCTGTATCTGCTCAGCACCAGAGACGTTCTCCCCGGATAAAGCGGAAGATAATAAATGGATGTTATTATTTAGATGATGTATGATGTACTGACACTGTGAGAGAATTTGATTGTAATAAATTTAATTGTAATAAATGTTATAAACATCAGTTTTAGCTGCAGGTTATTACTGGGTTTGTTAATTTCTCTCAGAATCCAGATGTGTAATGCATTAGACAAGCGGTTGGAAGGTCAGAATGATTCTAAAATAATGTTTAAATGATTGTAACAGGTGCCTAGGGCACCTGTTCTTCTGTTCTTGTTCGTCATTGAGTTAATTAACTTTCATTCATGATCCTCATTTAAGTTAATTAACTCTTCCTTTTCATTGGTTTAGTTTTGTGCACATGGTCGGGTGTCTATGTATTTATTTTATGTGTTCCCCTTCCTCAGTGCATGTCATGTTTTTTTGTTCACTCGCTTGTTGTACCTCTGCTTGTTGTACCCACACACCGCCCACCCCAAGCACCAGGGGCCGCACGCCGCCCAGCCCGTCCCCAAGGGGCCACACGCCCACCGGACCACGCAGCCAGAGGGCGGGGTCCACTCCTCGTTCACCGAGGGCGTCCACCGGACCACACAACCAGAGGTTGCCCACCGGACCACGTAGCCAGAGGGCGCCCACCTGAACACACAGCCAGAGGGCGTTCTCCACGCTTCATCCGCAGAGGGTGCCCACCTCGACATGCAACCAGAGGGCACACCCCACGCCTCATCCGCAGAGGCTGCCCACCGAACCGCACAGCCAGTGGGCATTCTTCATGCCTCACCCGCAGAGGGCGTCCACCGCATCACGCAGCCAGAGGGCGCCTGCCGCGTCTCGTTCTCTGGGCCAGGCCACCAGAAGGCGCCTGCCAAGCCTGGCTCAAGGAGGGTGGAGGGTGGAGGAATCCCCCCCCCTGTGTTCCCCTTCCTCAGTGCACTTTGTGTTTTTTTGTTCGCTCGATTGTTGTACCTCTGTTTTTTGGTGTCCCTACACCTTTAATAAAGATCCGTTATTCTGCTACCTGCGTGCCTGGCTCCCTTCCGCGCATTAAGGCTCTGTGGCTTTGCGCTTCTTCTGTGCAGCCGCTTTAGTTCGAGGTAAGCGAGCATGAAAATTATGTCCTATTTGAATTATTTATAAATTTATATTAAATTTAATATATTTTGTTGTATTAAAGCTGTATCAAATACTAAGTGTGGTGGAGAAAAAAAAACACTGATGGTCAGTAAAGAGGAGATTCTAATTTTATATCAGAAATGATTCATTAATTAGTTAATAAAAGTATAAAAACTCTAAATAAATTCTGCTTTAGTGGCAGGACTCTTGAATGCTCACAAACAGCATTTAATACAGATCTCTGACTTTAGCCTACAGTACAATCTCCGAATCTTCTACTTATCTGCACATTTTTTCCCCCCCAAAGTTACACCTCGACTCATTTACTGCAATAATTGCTGCCTGGTCCTTCAACCTCAAAGTTGTGCCAATTTTCAGAACATCATCATCTTCACCACCGCAGATGTAGGTAATTCATTAAGGTAAATGAACAAATTGTCACGGGTGCAGTACGCACCACATCTGGGTTTTTGAGTTTTTGTTTAGTGTGTTCCTGTGTCCCCGCCTTTTCAGTTAATTAACCACCAGCTGTAGTTCATTAGTGCGCGTGTTTTGGTTAAGTGGTTCCTTTGTTCCTTATTTAAGTCTGTTCAAACCTCACAGTTCAGTGATCATCATTTGCGTTTCAGCCCAGGTCCATGTGCGTTCTGGTTTCAGTTCACTGTGTTTTTGGTTTATAAATAAAAGTATTGTGTTTTGACCACTACCTGGAATTCAGTGTATGTTTTGACATCACACTAATGGACCTAGCATTACAAAATTACATTTAAAACATCTAATTTCTTAATCTTCCTGCTAATCTAATAATAGGGTCGCAGGAGGTTCCCCATGCCCATCAAGGGGAGAACATTTTGTGTGATGGGCAGATACACCCTAAGTTAAGCACTAAGCCACCTTACCACCCACATTGAAAACATTAAATATGTTTCAATTACAAACTAGCATATAGTATATTCATTCATTATTCATTCATTCATTATCTCCTGCTTTATCCTCTATTAGGGTCGTGGTGGAGGTTCCCCATGCCCTTCCTGTGTAGAACATTTCAGGTGCTGGGCAGATACACCCAGGACAGGGTGCCAATCTATCGCTGGGCAGCATAAAGTATATGTGAATGTCAAATTACGTACAGTGTAAAATGAAAAAGCTTGCGCAGAGAAGCAATACATTAAATAATGATGTCAGTGAAATAAGTAAGACGATTTATAAATACATTTTCCAAATTATAATAAAATATGTAAATGGTTTACCAAATAACAGCTTGACCAAACACCTGTTTCTTACAGTTCACTTAGATTAAAAACAAAGGTGATTAAATTGCGCCACCATCTGGTTTACTATCCGTTTACTGGTTTTCATCCATGGCTCTGCTGGATTTCCTGGATTTCTATTGGACTTGTCGTTTTTAGGGTTTAGAAACATCAGGGGATTTAGCCCAGATGCCTTATTCCCCCTCTGTCCTCTTAAAAAGTGCCCTTTCATGAGTGTATTTATCCATTTTTCAAACTGTTGTTACATTCATTTTGTTTGATCATTCATTAGTTATATTGAATAATATTAAATTACATATGAAATATGTCTGTCAGCAGTGGATAGCACATTCAGTACTAATAAATGATGGTTTTGGCTGAAAAATTTTTAATAAATAAACCTGAGCTTCGGCAGAAAAGCTTGAATCCGTTTTACGAGTCAGTTGCAGATGAGACAGTTTTAACAAGGTTTTGCTTTGAAATACCGTAACTTTACGACAGTTTGTGCCTTCAGAAAAACAATCAGACTGTTTCTGAAAGCTGAGAAGCTGCTCTTTACAGCCAACATACAGTTATTATGGTAACTTTACTCCCGCTGCTGGTGAAAAAAATCTGTCACCCTCATACACACACACAGAGCTTAGAAGCATAAACAGCTGACGGTGACTCAATCATACGGTCCCGCTGCTGGAGGAGAGGCGGCCAGAGAAAGCTGCTCTCAATTGATCTGGGGCTAGTGACCAATCATGCGGGGCTATAGCCACGGAAGCCCAGATCTAATGACGTGCCTGACGCCCTTATATTGTTTTTCAATAGTTAAATACAGGTTACAAGATCATCACACAATCATGTACATGGCTGTCCTACACTGTTGATGCTGCCCGGCCGCTCAAGGAGAATGAGTTTAAAGGCTTTGTACTGCACTGTAAAGCTGCTTTGTGACTATTGTAAAAAAGTGTTATATAAAAACATTATATCAGGGGTGTCCACACTTTTTTGGCCCGAGATCTACTTTTCCATTGGACAGGTCATCGAGATCTACCAGGATTAATCTTTTTTTTAGGCTTTTATATTGAAACCTTTTTACACATAGCATGTTAGTATTGTGATTCAGCATTGAAAAGATGGCTTCAGAGTGCCTTTTTCACAGAAATTGCTCTTTTATTAAACACATTAGAGCAAATAGCATGGAGAAAACTTGATTTTAGTACACACAAATGACCAAACACACAGTATACAGCACAAATGTAAAACAACCACTGTAACCTGCATTTCCCCAAACAGAACATGAACATTAATAAAAGCAAATGTATTTTGAGTTTGACATTGTAAAAAAATATTCATCCTCCCTCTCTAAATGAAAGTGGTACATTTGAGGTTTTTTTTGGATATAAGTCCTTCACTCATCTTGTCAGTCAAATAAAAAGCAATAACTAGGGTGACCAGATTCAAATTCACCAGATGTGGGACAAGGACTGTGTTTGTGTGGGACAATGTGGGACACCAATGCATCAAGGTTGTCTAAACTAACTTAAAACAAAAAAAGAAACATCTCTACTCTGCCCTTTTAGCACATAACAGACTGCAAATAAAAACGTATACACGTGTACAATTAAACAAAACAGACAGTACTTTAAGGTGCTTTAAAAAGGGTATGACCTTCCTGTATTTCTCCAAACAGTATATGTGTTTATTTAACTTGTAGACCTTATTTAAATGTACCTTTCTCTCTAACGTAAGAAAACATTGTAAGCATTGAGCTTTCATACTATTTCACATTCATTCATTATCTCCCGCTTTATACTCTATTAGGGTCGCGGTGGGGTTCCCCATGCCCATCCAGGGGAGAACGTCTCGGGCGCTGGGCAGATACACCCAGGACAGGGCGCCAATCCATCGCTGGGTACACTATTTCACAATGATTCCCAAATGAAAAACAATTAAACAGAACGGACTTGCGTCCGCGTTCCCGATTGGTTCACATTCAAACAGCCCGCCTCTCCCTCGGTAACAGACAACACAGTCGTCCAATGGCAGATTATAAAATACGCGTTTCAAAACTGCAGTCTGATTTTCAATTACAATGCGGGACAACGTTTCAATTTGCGGGACGCGTGAAAAGTAACGAAATTGCGGGACTGTCCCGCACAAAGCGGGACATGTGGTCACCCTAGCAATAACACAAACAGAAACTATCTAATGTAGATGATTCGTGAGGCTGTGCTTCGGATTTAGGTACGGAGGCGTGGCCACGTGCCGGTGTTCTGTCGAGTTGCGCTACCCATCGAGTTGAGCTACTTTGGCTTAGTGCGCACACGCACGTCACAGTAGCTGATTTCCAACACTTCGCTTGTCGATTCGAGCTACCCGCTCTATTTCGTGTGTGATTAAAGGTAATTATTCATTCATTCATTTATTCATTCATTATCTTCCGCTTTATCCTCTATTAGGGTCGCGGGGGGCCCATTCCCCCATTCCCATCCAGGGGAGAACGTTTCGGGCGCTGGGCAGATACACCCAGGACAGGGCGCCAATCTATCGCTGGGCATAAAGGTAATTACTAAAGTTAAATGCATTATAAGTGGGAGATAATGAATGAATGAATAAATGCATTATATTTCCTATTTAAATTTATATATCCGCGTATATGTGCTCTTGAAACAATAACACCATTAGTACAATTTGTTAATTTCTAAAATGTTATTCAGGTTAAGAATAGTGCACCGCTCTTTAACGTGCGAAAAGTGATATAAGGTGGAAAATAAGTTTTTATGTGTTGTTTGTTACACATTCATATATGCAATTAACTATTAGTGTATTGTATTGATCACCGGCCGCTCAAGGAGAATGAGATTCCCACTGAGCCTCGGTCCTCCCAATGTTTCTTTCTTTAAATAACAACATAATAGGGAGGTTTTTTTTCTTCCACTGTTGCTTCCGCTTGCTCTTTGAGGGTTTAAAGGCTTATAACACTATAAAGCTGTTTTGTGACAATGTACTATTGTAAAAAAAGCGTTATATAAATACATTACATGAACTTGAACTATTGTAAACTCATACCCAGTGTGCCGAACACATAGCCTAAAGCCCGATGAAAAACATCTATTTCAAACGTTAACCAAATAATCCAGGATTCAAAGGTAAAGGATCGTAAGATAAACAGCCAGTAATTTTCCAATAGTTTGTGTGTAAAAGTGGGCGGAACCATAAACTGGAAACGAAAGTGAAGGAAACCTTGATGTTGCTAAAATGAAAGTAAAGAAAGTTGCGACGGCGGAGGATCGACATCGACTGTAGTCTGAGTTACAGAAAAGCTTCACAAGTAAGACGTTCGATTAAATATACTCATATTAATAATTCTTAACATCTAAATGCGAGAATTGAAAATGTCAAACTATTAGTTCTTAACTTAATTATTTACCAAAATGTGAAGAGTTGGGTGTTGCTTGCTGCCTGGAGGCACGAGAGTTAAAATAAAAATAAAGTACATTATATTTGGTCATTTAACAGAAGCTTTTATCCAAAG
This sequence comes from Corydoras sp. C115, assembly GCA_019802505.1. Classification (NCBI taxonomy): domain Eukaryota; kingdom Metazoa; phylum Chordata; class Actinopteri; order Siluriformes; family Callichthyidae; genus Corydoras; species Corydoras sp. C115. Next base: position 87,590 of record JAFMOC010000214.1, on the reverse strand, counting down.
TGACTTACAAGGTGAGCACAGGGTTACTCACAACATCCCTGAAGGAATGAGGGTTAAGGTTCTTGCTCAAGGACCTAAACTAATGAATGATCAAACAAAATGAATGTAACAACAGTTTGAAAAATGGATAAATACACTCATGAAAGGGCACTTTTTAAGAGGACAGAGGGGGAATAAGGGATCTGGGCTAAATCCCCTGATGTTTCTAAACCCTAAAAACGACAAGTCCAATAGAAATCCAGGAAATCCAGCAGAGCCATGGATGAAAACCAGTAAACGGATAGTAAACCAGACGGTGGCGCAATTTAATCACCTTTGTTTTTAATCTAAGTGAACTGTAAGAAACAGGTGTTTGGTCAAGCTGTTATTTGGTAAACCGTTTACATATTACACACGAGAGTTAAACCGTTACACACGAGAGTTAAAATAAAAATAAAGTACATTACATTTGGTCATTTAACAGAAGCTTTTATCCAAAGTGACTTACAAGGTGAGCACAGGGTTACTCACAACATCCCTGAAGGAATGAGGGTTAAGGTTCTTGCTCAAGGACCCACATTGTTAACTTCAGTGGACCTGGGATTCGAACCCACAACACTCAGATTGATAACCCAATGCCTTAACCACTGAGCTACCATGCCTCACTTTCACTTTATTTGACATAAATTTGACAGTCATGTAGACTATGGTTACGTAGAATGTGTTGCATAGTGAAGTACATTATATGTGAATATGTTAGTGTTGCGGATGGCATAGTGACTTAGTGGTTAGCACATTTGCCCCTCAGCGCTGGGAATTTCAGGTTTGAACCCCAAACTGGGTGGAACGTGGGTTTCCTCAGAATTTTCTGGTTTCTTTCCATAGTCCAAAAACATGGGTTCAAGGTAAATTGGATGCTCTAAATTGGCCCATATAGTGTGTGCATGTTCGAGTGTGTGCCCAGCGATAGATTGGCACCCTGTCCTGGGTGAATCTGCCCAGTGCCCAAAACGTTCTCCTCTGGATGGGGATGGGGAACCCCCCCGGGCCTGACTCCTATGGGGCGGGGTGAAATGCCTGCAGCAGTGCTATCATTTATTTTGTGTGCTGTGTTGCATGTTGTATGCAATTAGTCCCACTTAAAGCTTAAAAAGCTTTATTACTAATGAACATGTTTTCTTATAAAGTGCCGTTTATCACATCGTAAATGGAATCTGTTTGCGTGGAGAGTGCAACAATGAACTTTTACAATTTAAGTAGCTGAGGTAACCTAGAGGGGATGAGTGGGATGTCAAATTGTTATTTAAATTGAACAGTTTTTGTCTTATGACGAATAGGAAGTCGGGTCGTCCAAACTGTTAAACAGGATTATTCATTCATTCATTCATTCATTATCTCCCGCTTCATCCTCTATTAGGGTCGCGGTGGGGTTCCCCATGCCCATCCAGGGGAGAACATCTCGGGCGCTGGGCAGATACACCCAGGACAGGGCGCCAATCCATCGCTGGGTACACACTCACACACTCAAACACACTCTATATGGGGCAATTTAGAGAACTCAAATAACTTGATCCATGTTTTTGGACTGTGGGAGGAAACCGGAGAACCCAGAGGAAACCCACGCAGACACGGGGAGAACATGGAAACTCCACCCAGATGGGGATTCGAACCGGGAATCCCTAGCGCTGAGAGGCGAACGTGCTAACCACTAAGCCACCGTGCCGCCTAAACCAGATTAATAATCGAATTTATGTAATGTTTAATGAACACTGTATTCCTTCACAGTATAAACATTTTGACACAAAAAACACAATACAATTTTGTGAATGTATACATATTAAAGATTAAACATTGCTCTTAACAAATGTAATTTTGGGGTCTAAATTGACAACAGCAGTACAAGGTACCAGTAAAAACATTTTTTTTACAAAATCCACACCGTGACTTTGCATATTGCTCAAAAATAAAATGAATAAACGGTTACGCAGAGCAAGGTTCTAAATATTTTTTAAATATTAAATGTTTTTATAGTAAGTAATTTGCTCCACTAATATGAGCACTGGCCCCAGCCTACCCCCCACCACCCCCAATACAAATGGCATAAAGAACCTAAAGAAATAAAGCGATCACATCAACCTAAAAATAAATGTAGTTAAAAAAAAGTAACAAACCTGTTTTGGAAATGTAATGAATAAAAAGAACAGGTTTTATTTTGTAAATGTAGTAAGTAGAGGTTTAAAATATCAAGTAAAGTTCAAAAACATAATAAAAATTACTTAAGTTTAGTAATGTACTACATTTACTTTGTTGCTAACCATTTCTGCTTAATGTTACATTATTGGCTGATAAATAAAACATCATAAAATTAATTTACATTATAAGTGTTTATATTTATGTTGAAGTCAAACTTAGCTCTTCACCAAATCTGTATTTATTTCTATCACTTAGATCATCAGAGCAGAATGAATGACAAAGTTGAAAGTGAAGACAAGGATTTTGCTAAACTGACTGTGAGTTCTCCAACTGTGTGTCCCCTGAAACTATATGATGCAGGAAGAGGGAAGAAAGAATATGGAACTCCTTCAAATCTTAACCAGCGGAACAAAACCATAATGCTCTTGGGGGCAACGGGCTCTGGGAAAAGCACCCTCATCAACGGTATGATCAATTATATCATTGGAGTCGGCTGGAATGACAAATGGCGATTCAAACTCATTGATGAACAGACCAACAGGACACAAGCTGAGAGCCAGACATCTAATGTCACAGCCTATCAGATACATCATTCAAACGCATTCCAGGTTCCTTATTCTCTTACCATTATAGACACTCCAGGGTTTGGAGACACCGTCGGTATCACACGGGACAAGCAGATCACAGAGAAGATTCGACAGTTCTTCTCAGAGCAGGATGGAGTTCTGGGTCTGGACGCTGTGTGCTTTGTGGTGCAGGCAGCTTTAGCCAGGCTTACTCCAACCCAGAAATATATCTTCGAAGCAATTCTTTCAATCTTTGGGAAAGACATAGCTAATAATATCACCATCATGATTACCTTTGCCGATGGACAAAAGCCTCCGGTACTGGATGCCATCGAAGCTGCTGATATCCCATGTACAAGAAAGAAAGATGGAAGTGTTCTTCATTTCAAATTTAACAACTCTGCACTTTTTGCTGAGAAACGACAGAAAGATGATGATGATGAAGATGAAGCAGACAACTTTGATGAAATGTTTTGGAAGATGGGTTTATCGAGCATGAAACGATTCTTCACTCAGCTAGAAACAATGGAAACGAAGAGCCTCCAGCTTACGAAGGAAGTTCTGTCTGAGCGTGACCAGCTTGAGACGACGGTAACAGGGGTGCAGCCTCTTATCCAAACCGGGCTGGCAAAGCTTGATGAAATAAAATCAACAAGAGCATCACTGGATCAAAACCAGCATGTCATAAAGGAAAATGAAAATTTCCAGTATGAGGTTGAGGTGATAAAGTACAAGAAAGTGGATCTAGAGCGTGGAAAATATGTCACGAACTGTGTGGGCTGCAACTACACCTGCCATTACCCATGTGAATATGCAAACGACAAAGACAAAGAGCGCTGCTCTGCAATGTGTGGTGGTGTCTGCACAGTGTGTCCTGGCAAATGTCTATGGAATGTCCATCACAACATGACATACAGAATCACCACTGAAAGTGTGAAGGAGAAACGAACATATGGTAATCTGAAAGCAAAGTATGAAGACGCTTTGGGGAAAAAAATGAACATTGAAAGCATTTTAAAGCAGCTAGAGATGGAATATGAGGATGTACAAATAAATGTTATGCAGATGAGTGACAATTTGGCCAGAAGTTTGACTAGACTGAAGGAGATCGCACTGCGCCCTGATCCTTTATCAACACCTGATTACATTGATCTACTCATCGAATCCGAGAAGCAGTGCGCTAAACCTGGGTTCATTAAGCGCATCGCTGAGTTGGAGGAATTAAAAAATCGAGCTTTGATCCTGCAGAAAGTGGAGAAAGGAGAACCGCTTACCAAGAAGGAAGAGTCTGTAAGGGCCAAAGGAGTTAGGAGAGTGAAAGGAATATTTAACAATGCAAAGAAGTGGTTTATAGGAAATTAAATCCAAGTCCATGCAATTAGCAGGAACAATCTGTTATTATAAATTAGCTTGTTCACAATTAGCAATTTAATTTGATCTAACATTCATCACTGTTTCTTGTGGTTAAAACATACTTGCAATAAAAAACTTAACTTATAAATGTATATTATTAATAATATTAATAATAATACTGTCCTTAAATCTGATTGGCTGAGCCGTTTGTCCAGCCGTGACATTATTAACAATAACACACACCTCTGATCGCTTCACATTCTATTAATGCCTGATATTTAATAAATTCTTTTTTTTTTTTTTTATATATATATATATAAACTTTTTTATGTTGGCCACTAGATGGTAGAGTTTCATTGTTGAACCGGAAACCTGTTAATCTGGGTCAGTGTTCACTGTAAAAACCGGACTAGATTCTAGATTCTAGATGCTGGGCACACACTCACTCACACAGACACACTCTATATGGGGCAATTTGGAGAACTCAGTTGATTTGATCCATGTTTTAGGACTGTGGGAGGAAACCAGAGAACCCGGAAGAAACCCATGCGGACACGGGGAGAACATGGAAACTCCACCCAGATGGGGATTTGGTTATTTGAAAAAACTTGATCTTATTCATTTTTAACTTTTGTATGAACTAGTTTTACTAGAACTTTTACATAAGAAAGGGGCTTCTGTACTATTTCCCTGTACTACTTCTGTACTGTTAAAAAATGTCCAGTTGAATGGATTAATATCTGATCGATAAATTCTCTCAGTCACCATTGATTTAAAAAGATCCACTTTATGTGTAATGATTTCTGTTCTTATGACTGCAGCTAATTTAGAAAAGCAGGTTAACAATTTACTTAACTAATCAATACAACACATGATTATTTGTTTGAAATTTATGCTCCTTTTCTTCTTGTAGTTTAAAAGTTCACTGAAAATTCACTGTTCTATTGTATTATTTAAACATTCATTCATTATCTTCCGCTTTATCCTATATTAGGGTTGCGGTGGGGTTCCCCATGCCCATCCAAGGGAGAAGGTTTCGGGCACTGGGCAGATACACTGGGCGCCAATCTATCGCTGGGCACGCACACATACACACTCTATATGGCAATTTGGAGAACTCAATTGACTTGATCCATGTTTTTGGACTGTGGGAGGAAACCGGAGAACCCGGAGGAAACCCACGCAGACACAGGGAGAACATGGAAGCTCCACCCAGATGGGGATTCGAACCAGGAATCCCTAGTGCTGAGAGGCAAACGTGCTAACCACTAAGCCACTGTGCTACCATTATTTAAACAGTATTAAGTAAATTACATAATGTATTACCAAATCAGTAAAGGTATAGACATTTCCTCAAAGGAATAGCTTGCATGTTCGACTGAGGCCAAATGCATAGCAAATATGGAGGTGAGACATAGGGTGAGATGGAGCAAGATGCCAAGAAAGGGAAGTATAGGAGGATGTCCTTTTACTTCTTGGAGGTACTTAATCAAAGACTTAAAGACTAAATCTAAGACAAGGTGATCAATTATACTGAATGTCTTGGATGTTTCTTTGCTGTTAAGCTGGAACAAGTTGGGTCGGCGGTTTTTTGTTTTTAATGTTTGCTGCTCACAAGAATGTGCTTTCAGCATCTTTTAGTCGAGTTAGGATGCAGACTGCAAAGATGATTTACTTTGGTGACCAGTTACAAGATTTCCCCTGCTCCTAATACTTTTAAAAATGATCTGGCGCGTGTGAAGTGGTCAGCGGTGTGCATTTTTGTCAATAATGTCACAGCTGGACAAACGGTTCAGCCAATCGGATTTAAGGACTGGTACTACTACTATTTTATACAGTTTTAAATAAATTATATTAACAAGGTTTAAAGTCAATTTCCAACTCCATTAATAATTTCAGTAGCTCTGTGATGATTGCCGCCTGGCGATTCCACCTCACCGAGGAGCTAATTCTCATTCTGTGGCGTTCACCACTGCAAAATGGTGGAACGATCTTCCCAACTCTGTCCGTAAGGCAGAATCTCTAAACAGTTTTAAGAAACTACTTAAGACGCATCTATTTAACAAATACCTATTATATAAAAAAAAAAAAAAAAAAAAAAAAAAAAAAAAAGGGGGGGGGGGGGGGGGGGCGCAGCTTCGAATAACAATCAGGTTTGATGAACTTATAGTATAGTTGGTTTTCTCCATGGCTTCTGACTTGTGGTGTTCTCATTTGTAAGTCGCTTTGGATAAAAGCGTCTGCTAAATGACTAAATGTAATGTAAATGTCTGTGAATAAAAAAAAAAAACGAATAACAGTTGTTAATGAAAGAAGTGCAGAGAGGATGAGTTATTTATTTTTTTCAGTTCACAACTGGGGTGGCACAGTGTCTTAGTGGTTAGCATGTTTGCTTCTCAGCACTGGAGATCCACGTTTGAATTCTGGTCCGGGTTTTTCACAGTCCACAAATATTGATTCAAGGTGAATTGAACTGCTCTAAATTGCCTCTATCTTATGGAACCCCATCCCTCTTGATTAAAATGGAAGATAATAAGATGTAATGACTTTTGACTAACTCAAGTATCAGTTGGAGAGATGGTGCTGTCCAAACACTATGTGATATTACTGCCCTGATATGAACCTGTATTTTTTAAATCACACGCCTGGGGACAGTGCTTATATTACAAGGTTTATTTTGCCACTGTACTTGTAGACAGAAACTGACCGTCTTTTCCCAAAAGGTGTGATGAACAAAACATTTTAGTAGTGTAAGGTTGTAATGTATAATGGAGACTCATTTTTCTGATATATTAAAGATTGAAATAGATTTTTTGATGTTGGTTAGTCAAATACTTAAAAGTTTATGTTTATATTACTCATAATCATTTAAATTAATTTCATTCATATCATTTATCATTTAACCATTTATTATAATGTACTACGAGGCCTTAATGTTGATCTTATGAACCTTAGAAGGCCTCACTTTCTCTGGTGAAAGACCTAAATGACCTTGGCTTCTGGCTGAGAAATACATGTTTGCTAGTTACTGTCCTGTGGAAAATGATTGAGCTCAAGCTTCACACTGTTGGGACACGGGTGATATTGACTAACTTTCACATGCACCTGGCTAGCAGTCTGTGGGAAGAATGCCCTTGTTTTGTGTTTTGTTTGTTTCCATCTACCTATATAAACGTGAATCATAATGTGAATCATAATAAATCGAAGCATTGATGATCAACACTCGTGTGGTTGTCTTTTCTTCCCAAACGTTTGCACTTCAGCACACAGAGGGCTCCGGCATCAGGGTCAGAAGCATCATTTGCAGTCAGCATGTTTCCTGACTGATAGCTGACAACAGGGTCATCTTTTGATTTGGTATCAGGACCGCAGCTGTTTGGTCGGCTATGGATTTGGAACCTAACTAGAAAACTAAAATGCGTAAGGTGTCAGTTACAATTGATAACTTATAACATTTAACATTTAGCTACAGAGTGTTGACACAAGAAAGAGATATGTAAATATATATATATATATATATATATATATATATATATATATATATACACAGTGGGTTGCAAAAGTATTCATACCCCTTGAACTTTTTTCATATTTTGTCACATTACAACCACAAACATAAATATATTTCACTGGAATTTAATGTGAAAGACCAACACAAAGTGGTATACAATTGTGAAGTGGAAGAAAAATTATACATGAATCAACATTTTTTTTACAAATAAAAAACTGAAAAGTGCGACGTGCAAAAGTATTCAGCCCCCTTTTCCCTGAGTGCAACCAATTGCATTCAGAAGTTGCCTGATGAGTGCTAATGACTCAAAAGGGTCCACCTGTGTGTAATCTAATCTCAGTACAAATACAGCTGCTCCGTGACGGCCTCAGATGTTGGTTTAGAGAATATTGGGGAGCAAACAGCATCATGAAGTCCAAAGAACACACCAGACAGGTTAGGAATATGGTTTTGGAGAAGTTTAAAGCAGGCTTAGGTTATAAAAAGATTTCCAAAGCTATGAACATCTCACGGAGCACTGTTCAATCCATCATCCGGAAATGGAAAGAGTATGGCACCACAGTAAACCTGCCAAGACAAGGCCGTCCACCTAAACTTACAGGCCGAACAAGGAGATCACTGATCAGAGAGGCAGCCAAGAGGCCCATGGTGACTCTGGATGAAATGCAGAGAGCCACAGCTCAGGTGGGGGAAACTGTCCACAGGACAACACTTAGTCGTGCACTACACAAATGTGGTCTTTATGGAAGAGTGGCAAGGAGAAAGCCATTGTTAAAAGAAAACCATAAGAAGTCCCGTTTGCAGTTTGCCAGAAGCCATGTTGAGGACACAGCAAACATGTGGAAGAAGGTGCTTTGGTCAGACGAGACCAAAATTTAACTTTTTGGCCACAATGCAAAACGCTATGTGTGGCGGAGAAATAACACTGCACATCACTCTGAAAACACCATCCCCACTGTCAAATATGGTGGTGGCAGCATCATGCTCTGGGGGTGCTTCTCTTCAGCAGGGACCGGGAAGTTGGTCAAAGTTGATGGGAAGATGGATGGAGCCAAATACAGGGCAATCTTGAAAGAAAACCTGTTGGAGTCAGCAAAAGATTTGAGACTGGGGCGGAGGTTCACCTTCCAGCAGGACAACGACCCTAAACATAAAGCCAGAGCTATAATGGAGTGGTTTAAAAAAAAGAATATTCATGTGTTAGAATGGCCCAGTCAAAGTCCAGACCTAAACCCAATTGAGAATTTGTGGCAAGATCTCAAAACTGCTGTTCACAAACACTCTCCATCCAATCTGACTGAGCTTGAGCTGCTTTGCAAGGAGGAATGGGCAAGAATTTCAGTCACTAGATGTGCAAAGCTGGTGGAGACATACCCTAAAAGACTTGCAGCTGTAATTGCAGCAAAAGGTGGCTCCACAAAGTATTGACTCAGGGGGGCTGAATACTTTTGCACGTCGCACTTTTCAGTTTTTTATTTGTAAAAAAAAATGTTGATTCATGTATAATTTTCCTTCCACTTCACAATTGTATACCACTTTGTGTTGGTCTTTCACATTAAATTCCAGATATATATATTTATGTTTGTGATTGTAATGTGACAAAATATGGAAAAGTTCAAGGGGTATGAATACTTTTGCAACCCACTGTATATATTTTTTATATATATATATATATATATATATATATATATATATATTGACACACACTCTGTGCTGTAGCATGATTGAGACTCATTTGCAATTCGCTAAACTTGCAGATGCATCTGAAGCCAATGATTTATTTATTATTCACTATACATTGTGTTGGTTTGGAGGCGGGTGGGAGGGTGAATGACAAAACCCCCGCTTTTTAAGCGAACCAACATATCTGCTGCTAACATGTTGCACACATTTTTGCACACCTATTACACTTTAACTGCTGCAAATACAAATTCTTAAGATTTTACAATCAGTGACATTTTTTGGCACATGTGGCTCATACCACTAGGAGGCCACCTGCACTGTTACCTATCCACTTAATGTTGCTGTTTACAAACTCACTCTGTTTATAAACTTTCTAAGTGTTTACTTCATATCATTACTTGAATGTTTATTGTACTGTGTATAGTCCTGTATTTATTGTGATCCTTGTGTTTGCACACATGCACTTTATGTTAGTTGTGTTGTAACTGTTATGTGTAGCACCTTGTTCCTGGAGAAAACTGTCTTGTTCCACTTATACTGTACAGTACTTTATATTGTTGGAATGACAAATAAAATACTTGAATACTTGAATACTCATACATCCGTTATAATGCACATAATGCACATATCTAGTTCCTGGAGACACACATATCAGAAGATCTGCCCTGGACCATCAACACCTGGTCAAGAAAGCTAACCAACACCTTTTTCCTGAGGACTCTGAAGAGACAACACCTGTCCACAGCTATATTAGACAACTTCTACCTCTGTGCAATTAAGAGCATCCCTAGCTGTACCACAGTCACCAGAATGGGAATTGCACTGTTGCAGAGCAAAAGGCACTACAACGGGTAATAAAAACAACACAGAAAATAACAGGGACTTCATTACCATCACTCACAGAACTCGCAGCATTCTTAATGACTCCTACCACCCTACTCACAGTTTGTTTAACCTCTTGACAAATGGTAGGCGCTTTAGGTGCCAACGGGCCAGGACTAGCAGATCAATAAACAGCTTTTTTCCCCCAAAAGCTGTCTGCTTACTTAACCCTGACAATCATTAAAACCTTCTGATATATTCTTCAGTTTTTATGTTACAAATTAAATGTTACATATGCATATTAACATTTAATTAAAAAATGTATCTCTATATTTATTAAATCATCTATACATTTTTAATCATTTACAGCTTTCAATGCTCTATTCTTTCATACCATTCTATGTGCAAATTATGTAAGTAATAATGTAAATATGGCTTAAGTGTGAATTGTCCATGCTAACGTGCAGAGTGCAAATTGAAGTGGATTATGTACATGTGTGTATGTATTGCTGTGTTTATTGTCTATTGCTGTTCAGCAGTCTGACAGCTTGGGGAAAGAAGCTGTCTCGTATGAAAACTGGAGGTGACTTGGGTTGGCGAAGTCCTTTATAATCCTCATAGACTTCCTCAAGAAGCAACTGGTGTAAATGTCCTGGGGGACTCCTGGTGTGATGCGCTGGGCAGTGCGTACGACACTCCAGAGCGGTTCATCTCCCAGGCCTTATTTTACCGTACCGCTTTGATTGTTTCATATTACAGTACATTCACATTAACAGTTAGTGTCAATATTTTAAACAATGGTATCATAAGAACAGAATGTAACATCCACCTTCTAGTTTTTCTTACATGCTGATTATCCCACAAACAATTAGTATAATTGATACATACATTGATGATTTAAAATGATTGATGCTCATATAGCTACAGTTGATTCAGATCCAAATGATTAACAACTTATTTACTTATTAATAAATAATGAAACAATAAAATAAAAAGACGTTCATAAAATCTTGACTGCAGACGACGTGCTCTTTTTCAAAATCGCCACCTTCTTCACTGTATAAGGTATGACGAATATAAAGATATATAAACATTATCATTAGATATTGGTTTAAATAATTGTGTTACATTCTGTAGTTAAGTTTGTTTATTTAGAAACAGGAACAGTTACAAGAACCATTATCAGTTAAAAGATACCATCATCGACATTATTATTATTATTATTATTATTATTATTATTATTATTATTATCTGTTTTAATCTTGTTCTAATTTGGAGGTTCTGCACATGGTTTTAACTTGTTACACTAAAACCCTAATACATAAAATTAGCCCTTTATTTTTTCTTTAATGTCATATTTTGTCATGCTTTACTATAAAACAATTTAAATGAATGCAGATAAAACCATAAAAGTTACTGTAAAGTTATAGTTCACAGTAATATTATCCATATTTACTAAAATTATACTACCACCTGCGGCATGGTGGTTTAGTGGTTCGCATCTCAGAGCTAGGGATTCCCGGTTAAGCCTCATTTATACTCCCTCTGCGTACGGAAATGTGTGCGTGCGCTTCATGCGATATAACAGTTACTGCCCACATACTTTCTTGCGTCAGCTCCGTTGATATGCTTGTTTTACACTACATCCATTAGAGGGCAGTTTAGAGTAAAAATCAAACATGCGACGGCGGAGGAAATGTTTTGTAACAGTTTTGTAACAACTGTTTGTCCCTGTGCCCCGGCGAAGTAACATCATATAAATGATTAAAATTGCGCACCAACTCGCACAACTGGTCTTCAAGAAGTTTCGCCATGTTTTTCTTCTCCTTCGTGTACATATGGAAGTGGTCGCATCATGCACTGCCCCCACGGTTTCCAGTGGTATTGCTCCGTCCTGTCCGCATCCGCAAGCTTTCAGAAAACGTGCAAATTATGTACGAAATGAACGCAGAGTACGGACAAAAGGCTCCGTCCGTATCCGTTTCCGTATTTAACGTTGAGCATAAATGAGCCTTTAGAATCCCCATTTGGGTGGAGTTTCCATGTTCTCCCTGTGTCCGTGTGGGTTTCCTCCCACATTCCAAAAACATGGATCAAGTCAATTGAGTTCTCCACATTGCGTGAGTGAGTGTGTACCCAGCGATAGATTGGCGCCCTGTCCTGGGTGTATCTGCCCAGCGCCTGAAACGTTCTCCCCTGGTTGGGCATGGGGAACCCCCCCTGTGACCCTAATATAAGATAAAGTGGAAGATATGGATGGATACTACAACCTACTTCAAAAGTTAAAAACAGTTTCTTTTTTTTTTTTGCTCTGCAGAAAAACATATTAGAGTGAATGTAGGGCCAGGGCATACTGGAAAGAAACCATATTCCTGCTCACAATGTGGGGAAAATTTTACTTCAAGTAACAGTCTAAAACCCACCAGCACATTCACACATGAGGGAAAACATGTATTTGCTCACAATGAGTAAAGAGTTATACTCACCATAGTCATCTAAAAAAGCACATTATTCATGCAGAAGAGAAACTACACTCCTGCTCACTGTGTGGCAAGAGTTTTACTCGGAAGAGCGGTCTAGAAAACAGGGTTCATACACCTTTTACAAGGTAAAATTAAAGAACTTTTCAAGCACTTTCAAGGCCCATTTTCAAATATTTTTCAGCAGCTTTCAGCTGTGGTGAATTAAGGATAATGGCTGTATCGCAATAATAAAAAAATAAAAAAATAAATAAAATAAAATAAAATAAATCAAGTAAGTAAAGAGCAGGAATTATGGATATATATAGGTGTCAGTTTCACATAATTTAAATACCAATGTTCTGTTTACACTATTCTTTTATTGAGCATTTACTGTTGTATGTCACATTTGGGGGCGAGTTGAGAGCATTTATACATACATACTGTATACTCAAAATAAAAAAATTAAAAAAAGAAAATAAGTAAAATTAAGAAAAAATAAATAAATCAAGCAAAGTGGAATACCGACACTAATGAGCATAGTTCTGTTATTTCTAAAAAGTTTACCGCTATCTGGGACCGAATCGTTACAAATTAACCACAATTCCAGCACTTTCCAGCACTGGAAAACATCCAGCCATCCATTCTATTTCGCTTTATCCTCTACTAGGGTCCATGGGGAGAAGGTTTTGGGCGCTGGGACAGGGAGCCATTCTATCGCTGGGCACACACCACTCACACAAACACACACACAAAAAAAACACTCTATATGGGGCCATTTGGAGAATTCAATTGACTTGATCCCTGTTTTTAGACTGTGGGAGGAAACCGGAGAACTTGGAGGAAACCATGGAAACATGGGAAACATGGAAACTCCACCCAAATTGGGATACCCTAGCGCGACTGGAAAACAGAATGTTAAAATTCAAGCATTTTCCAGGATTTCATGCACGAAACCTGAGAAAAACACAAGCTCATTTACACAGGAGTAAAAACATTCCGGCAATGATCAGAGTGTTAAAGGAGCTTCAGTTAAAAAGACATTTAGTTTAGAACTGAACTTCTAACCCTACACTCGTTTCCTACAAACACGTTTCTTGAAACAAAGTGAAAAACACAGAGTTGTTCAGTGTTACAGATTGCCAAGTGATAGTCATTTTATTTACACAAAGTGAAGTTATGAAATGTCTACCGTTATATGTAAATAATCTCTATTTTTACTTCTGGTCAGATGATTGCATTTCGTTGGCTCTGTACTTGTTTACTCTGCTCAATGATACAATAATGTTGAATTTAATTTAATCTAATCTAATCTAATCTTTATTCATATAAGTAGCTACAGCCAAATTTAAGGACAGGGAGTCAATTTTGTTTCATTTAAAAACTTTTAAGATGCTGTTGTAAAGATCAAGGGCATTTACAATACAACCTTAAACACATCCCCCTCACTGCTCTCTCTGATTCTCTTGCTAATAAGATAACCTGTCCACCTCCACAGTCTAACGGTTTATCTGACCTTGTGGATTATTATAATGACACTCTCTTCTCATGTTTTGATCAGATGGCCCCATTGAAAACCAAATATGTCTCATTTAGGCACTCTGCACCATGGCACACACCTGAGCTCCACCAAATTAAATCTCACAAACAGTTCATCGTCAAATGTACAATGATTATTTTCAACGATATAAGAATGCTCCCACTTTTGCCCAATCCTGCTTTTATTCTGATCTTATTAATTATGGCTCAACTAACCCTAAGACTCTCTTTTCTACCATAAACAAACTCCTTAAAGCAATTGACACCACGGCCAATTCATTTACAATTGAGAAGTGTGATAAATTTTTTTTTCATTTTTTCTAAATAAAGTTGAGACCATTCATCATACCATCTTGGTATCCCAAGTCCTCCCTTTTTCCCATCATATTTAGCAGAACCTGCTACTCAGCTTCTGTCTCAGTTTTTACCTGTGTGTCAAATCAAGCTATTAGAGGTCATGCTGGGGTTGCGTAACTTAACAACATGTTAATCCAATATTTATAGCGAAATCATCTATTTCTACCCCAACTACTAACACGAGCCCCCACATATACAACAAAACAGAACGTATCCACATAACAAAAATAAAAAAATAAAAAAATTAATAATAATAATAATAATAATAATAATAATAATAAAATAGATAAATATATATATATATATATATATATATATATACATATACACACACATATATACATACCCATAGACAAACCCATATATTGTATATACTCATACATATGTACACATACATACACATAATACAAATAAATAAAAAATAATAATAATAATAAAAAAAATAATAATAATAAAAATAAAAAAAAAAAATAAAAAAATAAAATAAAAAAAAAAAAAAAAAAAAAAAAAAATAAATAAATAAATAAATTATAGTAATAATAATAAATTACTCTCTCCCCTCACTCCCTCCATCAAAAAAAAAAAAGCCCTCCCCTCAATCCCCCACCACCCCCACAACCACCAGACCCCTAAGTTGTTTAAAGTATTCAATAAATGGTTGCCACAACTCCTCAAATTTGCTAGCTGAGTTCCTCAGGTTGAACTTAACTTTTTCCAGACTAATAAAGAATAAGACATCTTTTAGCCACAGGGAGTGTGACGGCGGGACCGCAGATTTCCAGCTCAAGAGAATTCTTCTTCTGGCTAGTAATAAAGAAAAAGCTATAGCCTTATGGACACTAGCTGTACCTCTTAGTGGGCCCTTAGGCTGACTGAAGATTGCCCAAAGAGGGTCTGGGTCCAGTCTATATTTAAATGCTCTTGAAAGAGTGGTGAAAATATCTGACCAAAATTTATTAATTTTGTGGCAAGACCAGAACATATGAACCAAGTCCGCAGGATCAAAACTACAACGGGGGCAAGCGGCATCAGTGTTAGGAAAGATTTTTGCCAATCTGGCTTTCGTGTAGTAAGCTCTGTGAACTAGTTTCAATTGCATTAGGCCAAGTCTAGCGCAAGATGCAGTAGAATTGACCTTTGCCAGAGCCCTAGACCACCAGTCCTCATCCAAATCCTCGCCCAAGTCGGCCTCCCACTTTGCTTTGAGAGAAGAATCTGTCTTCCCGCTGAGATTAGAGATACCTTTATATATTTTAGTTATCAAGCCTTTTGTGTCTGGTTTTAAGCTGCACAATTCCTCCCATGGTGAAGTTTCAGGTTCATTGGGGAAAGATGGGAAAAGAGATTGAGCACAGTGGCGAGCTTGTAAATATCGGAAAAAATGTGTCGATGGGAGATTAAATTTAACTTTTAAATTTTGAAAGCTTGAAAATATCTTGTCAGTAAATAAGTCTCGGAAGCTAGAAATCCCAATGTTGGACCAAAGTAAAAAGGTTGCGTCGGTCAGAGAGGGTTTAAACAAATGATTATGGCATATAGGGCTCAACGAAGAGGCGTCCAGAAATTGATTTAGTTTTCTAAATTGGGCCCAAATCCTCAAGGTTGATACAACCACGGGGTTAGACGAGAGTAGTTTTGGGGACAATGGAAGACTTGAATAAATTAGAGCAGACAAAGAGGTACCTCTACAAGAACCAGATTCCAATCTACACCAGTCCACATCTGGGGAGTGAAGCCAAAAGTTAACTTTTTGCACATTTGCCGCTAAGTAATAATGAAAAAGGTTGGGGAGAGCCAGACCACCACTCCCTCTAGGCTTCTGAAGAGTAGCACTTCCTATCCGAGGAACCTTTCCTGACCAGATAAAGTTAATGATAATCTTGTTAATACGTTTAAAGAATACTTTCGGTAGAAAAATAGGGAGGCATTGAAACAAAAATAAGAATTTAGGTAAAATGTTCATTTTGACACATTGAACTCTGCCGGCCAATGAAAGAGGAAGACTATTCCATCTTTGGAAATCAACCTTCATTTCGGTAATTAAAGAAGGGAAGTTAGCCTGTCTTATGGCGAACATATTACGTTTAAATTTGATACCCAAATATCTAAAACCCTCATGGGATATCTTAAAAGGGATAGTGCCTTGGTTAAGCTTCTGGGCCGCATTATTAACCGGAAAACATTCACTCTTTTGAAAATTTAATTTGTATCCCGAAAATGAACCAAAATCTTTTAATATGGATTCAGCTATAGGAATAGTTTCTAGAGGGTCCCTTAAATATAGTAGTAGATCATCAGCATAAAGGGAGACCTTGTTCTCCATCCCATTACGTATAATACCTTTAATAGAAGTGGAGGAACGAAGGGCAATTGCTAAAGGTTCCAATGCGAGAGCGAAGATCAATGGGGACAAAGGGCAACCCTGACGTGTCCCCCGAAATATGGGAAAGTAAGGGGAACAGATCGAATTGGTGTACACACTTGCCTGTGGTAGTGAATATAGTAGTTTAATCCAGGACATTATTTTTTCACCAAAGCCGAATTTACTTAGGGCAAAGAATAAGTAGTCCCACTCGATCCTGTCGAAAGCCTTTTCAGCGTCTAGTGCAATAACTACTTCTGGAACCTGCGAAGGACCTGAAGTAAGAATAACATTTAGGAGTTTGCGAATGTTAAAAAACAAATGTCGTCCCTTAATAAAGCCCGTTTGATCTTCAGAAATAATAGAAGGAAGAACCTTTTCAATACGTTTGGCTAGTATTTTGGCTAAAATTTTGTGTTCACAACATAGTAGACTGATTGGTCTATAGGAGCTACATGAAGAGGGGTCCTTGTCTTTCTTTAACAGAAGTGTAATGGAGGCCTGGCAAATTGTAGGTGGTAATCTACCACTTATAAGGGATTCATTAAACATGTCCAATAACAAAGGGGCAAGTTTAACGTAAAATTTTTTATAAAATTCAATACCGTAGCCATCCGGACCAGGAGATTTACCACAACTCATCAACCCGATGGCCTCATTTATTTCCTGCAGAGAGATTGGAAGGTCAAGTTCGGCAGCTTTTGTCAATTCTATAGATGGGATCTCCAATTTATTAATAAAAGATCGCATTCTTTTTGTGTTATTAGAGCCCTCAGAGGTATATAGAGAGGAATAATATGTTTCAAAAACTTTGTTAATTTCTTTAGCATTAGTGACCAGATTACCTGTATCATCCTTAATTTGGTGAATCAGTCTCGATGCAGCCTGTCTACGGATTTGGTGTGCCAATAATCGGCTATTCTTATCTCCATATTCATAAAAAAGCCCCCGAGATTGTCGAATAAGGGTTTCTGCTTTTTTTGTGGACAGTAAATTATATTCAGATTGAAGGTCCAGACGGCGTTTATAAAGTTCAGAGGAGGGATTAGAAGCCATTTGCTTATCTAAAGTTGAAATTGATGAAGATAGTTCCTCCATCTTTTTTAGTCTGGATCTTTTCTCAAATGCCGAATAAGATATAATCTCCCCTCTTAAAACCGCCTTCAAAGCCTCCCATAGAGTAGAATTAGAAATTGAGTCAGATCTATTGTTAGATAGAAAAAAATCAATAGAATTCGAAATTGTAGTACAAAATTCTTCACTCGACAGGAGCTGAGGGTTAAAACGCCAAGGAATTCTTCCTCTCTCAGAATATTCGAGTTCGAGGACCATTTGTATAGGCCCATGATCAGATATAATAATAGGTAAGTACTCAATGATTTTAACGGAGTCCAAAAGTAGTTGGTCTATGAAAAAATAATCTATGCGTGAGAAGGAACGGTGTGGGTGGGAAAAAAACGAAAACGATTTGGCCAAGGGGTTCCTGCATCTCCATGGATCGACACATCCATTTTCCTCCATGAAGCCAGATACAGTCTGAGCCATCCCAGACTGTGGAATGACTTTAGTTCCAGATCTATCCAATATAGGATTAATCACACAATTTATATCACCTCCAAAAATAAGTCTATGCGTGTTCAAATCCGGAAGACTAGAAAAAAGGTTGTTCACAAAGTTTATGTCATCCCAATTTGGAGCATATACATTAACCAATAAAACTGGGGTTTGAAAAAGAAGCCCGGATAGAACAATAAATCTACCATTTTGGTCCGTTAGAATGTGAGATGGCCTAAACTGTAATCTTTTATGAATTAAAATGGCTACCCCTCTCGATCTGGAATTATAATTGGAATGGAAAACCTGGCCAACCCAACCCCTACGTAGCTTAGTGTGTTCCGGTTTGGACAAGTGGGTTTCTTGTAAAAATGTGATGTCAGCCTTTAGATGTTTAAGGTGAGAGAACACTTTTGTACTTTTTAATGGAGATTGTAGCCCCTTCACATTCCAAGAAATGAACTTAATTCCTCTGTCTGTTTTGTTGGCCATCAAGAATAGTTATCAAATAATGATCAGAGGCCGGAAATAGAGAGAGAACGGAGAGAGGCGATGAGAAGAGCAAAGGAGAGAGAGAGGGGAAAAAACAAATAAATAAAATAAAACAAAGAAAAAGAAAAAAATAATAATAGAAAAAAAAATAATAATCAAAAATAAATAAATAAATGAAATAAAAAAATAAAATAAAATAAAAAATTTCTCCATAGCATATTCCCCCCACCCCCCGCCCAAACCACCAACCTAATCGTCTTACCGGAATAAGCCTTATCCTTAAACTAACTATTTTGCACCACTACCCGCAGAGAACCGTGCAAACACAAAGATAAACGGAGAGAAAGTTCAACGTTGTCATATTTAACATTTAAGCCATGAACAGTTATAACATGTAGAGAGATACTTATTGATACAAAAAAAATGAGTCCGTATATCTACGACAATTTAAATGTAGTTAAGTAACATATGATTCGGGATCCTCCCCCGATAACTCACCGCACCGAGAATCAGTCTTGAACCTCCCAAAGGTCTCGCTAATGTTCATTAAAGAAGGACTGGGCCTTATCAGGGGTGTCAAAGATATGTGACCGGCCCTCGAAGTCAACCCGGAGCATCGCCGGATATAGCAACCTGAATCGGATTCCTCTGTTGTAAAGCGCAGCTTTAATGTCACGAAACGCCGCACGTCTGCGAGAGAGGTCTGCGCTGTAGTCAGGAAAAATTCTGATCTTGTTATCTCTGAAAGATATTTCTCCACGACTGTTCCGAAGCACAAATTCTTTATCCTGGAAGTTGTGGAAAAGAACGATAAATGCTCTGGGCTTACTGAGACCGTCAGCTGTGCGACCCAACCTATGTGCTCTGTCCAGAACGGGACGATGTTGGAATTTTTCAGTTCCGAAAACCTCGAAAAGGAGATCAGTCATGAATTTCAGAGGGTTATCTCCCTCCAATTTTTCAGGCACTCCTATTATACGAAGGTTAGATCTCCTGGCGCGATTTTCCAAATCGTCCAATTTGTCCATAAGATCGACATTGTGTGCGCGGAGGGCTTTACAAGAGTTTTCTAAAGCGATTATACGATCGCTGTGGTCAGAAGCGGATTCCTCCAGTGATTTGATTGTACCAGCGTGTAAATCCAGTCTCTGTTCGATGGACTGCAATGAGGCCTGGATCGGTTGCAGGGCCCGGTTCAGCGCGCTCGCGTGTTCCGAAAGGAGCGACTGTTCCAAAGATTTCAACGCGGGTAGAAACCAAGGAGGGGGAGCTGATTCATCCATAGTACGTTCTATTTCAGGTGCGTTCGTCGCCGGGGAAGTCTCCCTACCTTTTGAAGGGGAACCCTCACGCTCCATGTCCAACTTATTACCTGGTGTAGCTACTTTCGGCGGGAACATTCGATCGATGGCGGGGTTGCGCGTGGCGGAGCTTGTCTTAGCAGTCGATTTTTCTCGTAAATTGCGAGACATTTCGTTTATAATCAGATCGGGGAATCACGTATCCTCCACTTAATTGTCGCAATATTGTTAATAAAGGCTTAATCAAAGTTATTTATGCGAAGTCTGCGGGAGCGGTGCAACGACACGTATACTCAGGCTCAAACATAACCCGGAAGCCCTTACGCTGATGGTGTCCAACTTTACATCTCCTCCAAATTAATCACCACAGCTCTCTACACTCGGCTGGCAAACTGCCCCACTGAAATGAAGTAATGGATGATGCAGGCCAACTTTCTTAAATTGAACTGTGAAAAATCTTTAATGATTATTAAAGATATTATTTAATGAGGCGGCACGGTGGCTTAGTGATTAGCACGTTCGCCTCTCAGCGCTAGGGATTCCCGGTTCGAATCCCCATCTGGGTGGAGTTTCCATGTTCTCCCCGTGTCTGCGTGGGTTTCCTCCGGGTTCTCCGGTTTCCTCCCACAGTCCAAAAACATGGATCAAGTCAATTGAATTCTCAAAATTGCCCCTTATAGAGTGTGTCTGTGTGAGTGAGTGTGTGCCCAGCGATGGATTGGCGCCCTGTCCTGGGTCTATCTGCCCAGCGCCCGAGACGTTCTCCCCTGGATGGGCATGGGGAACCTCACCGCGACCCTAATAGAGGATAAAGTGGGAGATAATGAATGAATGAAAGAATTATTTAATGAAATTGGAACTACTAACACACTTCACCTTAGCATTGATAATCAAACCCTGCTTCCATCATAATTTTGGTGTAATTTTTTTATTGTAACCTCTCTTTCGAACAGCATGTCAATCACATTACCAAAACTGCTCTTTTTTCCAAAAAACATTAAACGTCTCCGTCATTCACTCACTTTCTCTGCTGCCGAAACTCTTATCCATGCATTCATCACATTAAGGATTGACTACTGCAACAGCATTTTTAATGGTATCTCTTTAAATGGTCTTTAAAAAACTTCCTTGTGATCACATTACACCCATCCTGCAAGAACTCCATTGGCTTCCTGCTCCCCAACGCATTCAGTAAAAATGATCTTACTCACTCACAAGACTCTTCACAATTAGACCCCCTCGTATCTCAATGACTTCTTTCGTCTTCACACTACATGTACCCTGCAATCTTATGACACTAATCTTCTGTCCTTCAGCATTAGAACCAAGCACCGAACCTGGGGTGATAGAGCCTTTTCTGTTGCAGCCCCCTTACTTTGGAACGCTCTCCCTAAAAAAATTACGTGACACCTCTAATCTGCCTACTTTTAAGCCAAGTCAGGCGCTCGTGTAGGAAGGAACTGCTGTAACTTTGAATTACCTGTTGTACATCGTAGATCTGCGCGTTGGCAACCCTAGAGTCATGGTAATACCCATATTTTATCCTAATCATTGTTAAATTGAATAGTCTGTTTGGGCATTCTTGTTGCGAGATATTAAAACTTTTTCGGTTAGTTAGGATATAACTGTATCTAGAATAACTGGTTTCAGTTCTAGTTTCGGTCTATTACCTATTTGCACCTTGCTTTGAACGTGGGATTGTTCCGGAGGGGGCGTGACCTAGTTCCATCTGGGCTATATAAGAACCGTGGATACGCTGATGCGACAGCAGAAGCAACAGCCCTCGTGTTCCGCCCCTCGTGTTAAGACCTATTCGGGTAAAGACCTGCGAGTCTACCTGCGTGAGTCCACTGAGCAAGGACAACGACAAGGCAACTAAGGACATCTATAAGTAGTCAATCTATTTCTTATCCATTCACACCCTTCTCATCAGCATGTGTTTTCAGTTCATCCCTGTTATTTCCTCCTCTCACAGACGCTCCTTTCCTCAGAGGAGAAGGCGCACTCTTGCACACCTGCGAACTCTGCGGCAGGTGAATACAAGCGAGCCCTTCACCTTCTCTGCAGGACTATGGAATTGTCAGTCAGCCACCAAGAAATCAGATTTCATTCCTGCTTTTGCGGCTCATGCTGGTCTTCAGGTTTTAGCCCTCGCTGAGACGTGGATTCGTCCAGAGAATTCCGCAACACCAGCTGCCCTTTCAACTAATTTCCACTTCTCTCACTCTCCTCGCATTGGCAAAAGAGGAGGTGGCACAGGTTTGCTTATTACCCACAAATGGAAATTCTCTCCTCTTACACTTTTATCAAACACTGTCTCATTCGAATTCCATGCACTGACAATCACTGAACCGGTTAAATGTCATTTTCTTGTCATCTATCGTCCCCCAGGTCAACTAGATAACTTCGTCGAGGAATTTGATATGTTATTATCATCTCTCCCAGATGATGGTTGTCCTCTTGTTGTCCTCGGCGATTTCAACATTCACATAGACCGACCGTACGCCGCTGAGTTCCTCGATCTCATCTCCAGCCTGGACCTCCATCTACTCCGCACCTCAGCTACCCACCGGGCTGGCAACCAGCTCGACCTCATCATGACGCGCTCATGTCTCTCTTCTGACATACACATCACTCCACTTGAATCAGACCACTTCTTCATACAGTTCACTGTCTCTCTTCCACCTTCTCCCGTGATCATCAGTAAAACATCTCAGGTACGTCACAATCTTAGTGCCCTCTCTAACACACTCTTTGCCGACTTGGTTACAGATGCCCTTCCTAGCATCAGTAACTTCTTAACCCTTGACACCAACACTGCATCAAGCACATTCTGCTCCACCTTGGCTTCATGTCTTGATCAGGTCTGTCCAAAATCCACCAGGAAAACACATAGTTCTCCGTCCAGTCCCTGGCTCACGGAGACGCTTCGGAAGCAACGTACTTCTCTTCGTTCTGCCGAAAGAAAATGGCGTAAGTCTGGTCTGTCTTCAGACTTAGAAACTTACCAGTCCTCACTTGCCACTTTCTCCAAGGATGTAACTGCTGCGAAATCCTTGTTCTTCCAGTCCAAGGTAACATGCATCTCAGATGCCCGCACCTTATTCAGTACTTTCAACTCCCTACTAACTCCTCCCTCTCCCCCTCCTATCACTTCTCTGTCAGCTGATGTCTTTGCAACTTTTTTCACAGAAAAAATTGAGGGCATCAGCAAACTCTTTCATACTCACCATTTCCACAACACTACATCTCACACATCCAGCCATCCAACCCTCTCCTCCTTCTCCCCTGTCACAGAATCTGACATCTGCAAAATTCTTCTTGCCAGTAACCCAACTACTTGCCCCCTTGATTCCATCCCATCCCACCTTCTTCAATCCATTGCCTCCTCCATCACACCAGCTCTCACACATATCATTAACTCCTCTCTCACGTCAGGGACTTTTCCAAATTGTTTTAAACAAGCCATAGTCAAACCCCTACTCAAAAAACCTACGCTCAACCCAAATTTGGTAGAGAGCTACAGACCTGTTTCTCTTTTACCTTTCCTGTCTAAAACACTTGAACGGGTGGTATCCACACAGGTTTCCAAATTTCTTAATCAGAATAATCTCCTTGATCCCAATCAATCCGGTTTTAGATGTGGTCACTCCACGGAGACAGCATTGCTCTCTGTGATTGACTCACTTAAATCTGCCAAAGCCAAATCTCAATCCTCGCTCCTCATTTTGTTAGACCTTTCTGCAGCTTTTGATACAGTAAATCATCAGATTCTACTGTCTACTCTAGCTGAATTAGGCTTTTCCTGCACGACCCTTGAATGGTTTCGATCCTATCTCACAGGAAGGACCTTCAAAGTGTCATGGAATGGGGAGATCTCTAACTCTCACCAAGTACGCACTGGTGTGCCTCAGGGCTCTGTACTTGGTCCTCTCCTCTTCTCTCTTTACATGACATCACTGAGCACAGTCATCCAGGCGCATGGTTTCTCTTACCACTGCTATGCTGATGACACTCAACTTCATCTGTCT
Source organism: Corydoras sp. C115 (assembly GCA_019802505.1). Classification (NCBI taxonomy): domain Eukaryota; kingdom Metazoa; phylum Chordata; class Actinopteri; order Siluriformes; family Callichthyidae; genus Corydoras; species Corydoras sp. C115. Next base: position 63,388 of record JAFMOC010000214.1, on the reverse strand, counting down.
TTTGCCCCTGATGACACCACCATCTCAAATCGGGTATCTGCATGCATCTCCGACATGATGAAGGCCCGACATGCCTCTCCGTCTGGATGAAGGCCCGTCATCTCAAATTAAACTTAGAAAAAACAGAGCTTCTCATTATCCCAGCTAAACCCTCAATCCATCACAAACTGACCTTCCAAATTGATGGCTCCACAATCTTCCCAACTGATTCGGTCCGGAACCTTGGGTTCACAATAGACTCCCACCTTAAACTCTCTGATCATGTTATCAAAACCGCCCGTTTTGTAGATTCCTTCTTTATAACATAAGGAAGATCAGACCCTTTTTGACTAAACATGCTACCCAACTGCTTGTTCAAGCCCTAGTCTTATCCCGGCTTGATTATTGTAATGCGTTACTTGCTGGTATCCCAACTTCCACAATCAGACCTCTTCAACTAATTCAAAACTCTGCAGCCCGACTCGTGTTTAACCAGCCTAAGCGAACTCATGTCACTCCATTACTCACTTCCCTCCATTGGCTTCCTGTAGCTGCTCACATTCAGTACAAGTCGCTGACTCTGGCATACAGAACCATTTCTGGATCTTCCCCCTCTTACCTTCACTCTATCTTTTCAAAATACACTCCGACTCGTTCACTTCGCTCCAGTGATGATTGCCGCCTGGCGATTCCACCTCACCGAGGAGCTAATTCTCACTCTGTGGCGTTCACCACTGCAAAATGGTGGAACGATCTTCCCAACTCTGTCCGTAAGGCAGAATCTCTAAACAGTTTTAAGAAACTACTTAAGACGCATCTATTTAACAAATACCTGTTATAAAAAAAAAAAAAAAAAAAAGGTGGGGGGGGCGCAGCTTTGAATAACAATCAGGTTTGATGAACTTACAGTATAGTTGGTTTTCTCCATGGCTTCTGACTTGTGGTGTTCTCATTTGTAAGTCGCTTTGGATAAAAGCATCTGCTAAATGACTAAATGTAAATGTAAATGTAAGCCACTTACTAAAACCCATCAGTTTCGGATTGCTTTTAACCTCTAATCTGATATTTTTTTCTGTTTCTGCATTTTAATTTTGCTTTAATGTTCTATATGTTCTATATCAGGGGTGCCCACACTTTTCTGGCCCGAGATCTACTTTTTCATTGGACAGGTCATCGAGATCTACCAGGGTTAATCTTTTTTTTAGGCTTTTATATTGAAACCTGTTTACACACATCATGTTAGTATTGTTGAATCAGCATAGAAAAGAAGGCTTCAGATCGCCATTTTCACAGAAATTGCTATTTTATTAAAAACATTCCAGCAAATGGGCGGCTTAGTGGTTAGCACGTTCGCTTCTCAGTGCTAGGGATTCCCGGTTCGAATCCCAAACTGGGTGGAGTTTACATGTTCTCCCCGTGTCCACGGGGGTTTCCTCCGGGTACTCCGGTTTCCTGCCACAGTTCAAAAACATGGATCGAGGACAAATAAATTCTCCAAATTGGCCCGTATATATATAGCGTGTGTGTGTGAGTGTGCGCCCTGTCCTGGGTGTATCTGCCCAGACCCCTAAACGTTCTCCCCTGGATGGGCATGGGGAGCCCCACCATGACCCTAGTAGATGTTAAAGTGTAAGAAAATGGATAGATGGACATTCCATCAAATTGCATGGAGAAAACTTGATTTTAGTACACCCAAATGACCAAATACACAGTATACAGCAAAAATGTAAAACAATCACTGGAACCTGCATTTCCACAAACAGAACATGAACATTAATAAAAGCAAATGCATTTTGAGTTTGACTGTAAAAAAAAAATATGGTTAGCACGTTCGCTTCTCAGCTCTAGGGATTCCCGGTTCGTATCCCATGTTCTCTCCGTGTCCGCGTGGGTTTCCTCCGGGTTCTCCGGTTTCCTCCCACAGTCCAAAAACATCGATGAAGGTCAATTGAATTCTCCAAATTAGCCCATATAAAGTATGTTTGTGTGTGGGCCAGTGTGAGTGAGTGTGTGCCCAGTGATAGATTGATGCCCTGTCCTGGGTGTATCTGCCCAGCGCTTGAAACGTTCTCCCCTGGGGGGCATGACGCGACACTGATAGAGGATAAAGTAAATAATAATAGATGAGTGACCTTTAGTTTAAATCAGAATTAAGATGGAAATAAAGTCTACATTATGCCTCTCCACCTGGTTATACTTATGCTCATAAACCACGTCTTAGAGGACGAAGAGGTGGAGTGGCTACGATCTATAAAGAAAACATAAATGTAACACTTAATAATAAGTATGAGTCAAAATCCTTCAAAGCTCTTGTACTCGACATAAGCAGCTCATCTGCATTGAAGAATAAATACAATCTAATGCAACTTATTACCATATACCGCCCTCCTGGCCCATATACAGAGTTTATTAAAGAATTTGTTTTCTGCAACCTTAGACAGTGTCGCTCCACTTAAACTAAAAAGGGTTAAAGATAAAAGACTCGTTCCATGGTTTAATGATCAAACACGTGCCCTAAAACAAACCACTAGAACCATGGAGCGTGAATGGAGACAAACTAAATTAGACGTACTTAAGGTTGCATGGAAGGACAGTATGACTGAGTACAAACATGCACTCAATGCAACGAAGACTAAATATTATTCAGAATTAATAGAAAACAACAAAAACAACCAAAGATTCCTCTTTAGTACCATTGCCAAATTACCTCGAAGTGCTACTGAATCAGATTCACAGATTCAGCAGCAATGATTTCATGAATTTCTTTAGTGATAAAATTGAAAACATAAGATTTAAATCATCTAATGCATTGTGTAGCATAACCAATAATCAACCCTCAATGGTTTCTGAAAAATCTAGTGCTAGACAAAATAATATAGTACAAGAGTTAAATACCTTTAACCCAATATCTAAAAAAGAGCTTGTCTCATTAATTACACAATCAAAGACAACATCATGTATGTTAGACCCAATACCTACAAACCTGCTTAAAGACCTCCTACCAAATATTACAGAGCCTTTTATAAACATTATAAATTCATCACTTAAAATAGGCTATGTCCCCAAAAATCTGAAGTGTGCAGTCATTAAACCATTACTTAAAAAAACTTAATTTAGATCCTCTAATACTGTCCAACTATAGACCAATATCAAACCTTCCTTTTTTCCCTAAAATCCTAGAAAAAATTGTGTTCAACCAGCTGAATCACCATCTTCTAGCTAATAACATTCATGAAGTTTTGACTGTGGGAGAAAATCAGAGAACCTCATGCAGCCCAGGTTGTGTATTATTTGGAATAAATCGATTGCTAGCCCAATGCCCTAACCACTGAGCTACTGTGCAACTGCACCACATTTTCCCATTCGTGCAGTTTCATAGTAATGTAGTAATGTATAGTGAATCATTATGATTAACCCTAACCCTATCCCCAACCCGAAATTAAGCATCATTGATTCACAGTTAAAACATACATAACTGTAGTGGAGTTTTACTGCTTCTGTCTTTTATTTTAATTGTTTAATTAACATTCTTGATATAAAATTGTGAAACTTCAGTGCAAACTTTTATTCTCACACACTTGGCCGTTGTGCATTTAAATAAATACCATCCTACTGGGTTAAATGTTATGTATATTTCTTTGATAATTAGCCTAAACAAGAATTACTTTGTACCTTCAAAATCCATAGCCAAATTCAGCTTTATTGTCATAACTGAAATATATACAGGACATGCACAGTAAAGGATCTCATTTCATAAATTACATCCTAATTCCTCTGGGGGGAAATAATAGGGGCAACAACAAATGACATGATGTTGACAACATTTAACATATGATCTACTTTACTTACAGTTTTAGTACATCATGCATCATCTAATTAGTAACAGTAACATAAGATCAACTGACAATAACTATATTATTCACTACAATATAACTAATTATTCACTACATGCACCAGAAAAGTAGCCTAAAGATGTTTCTTAATATTGTACCCACATATCAAAGATGTGTGTTGATGTATTACAAAGTTGAATTATTTAGGTGACACTATACATGAAAAAAACACTGCTCAAAAAAATAAAGGGAACACTCAAATAACACATCCTAGATCTGAATGAATTAAATATTCTCATTGAACACATTGTTCTGTACAAAGTTGAATGTGCTGACAACAAAATCACACAAAAATCATCAATGAAAATCAAATTTATTAACCAATGGAGGCCTGGATTTTAGGTCACACAAAATTAAAGTGAAAAAACACAACACAGGCTGATCCAACTTTGATATGTGTCCTTAAAACAGTCAAAATGAGACTCAGTATTGTGTGTGGCCTCCACGTGCCTGTATGACCTCCCTACAATGCCTGGGCATGGTCCTGATGAGGTGCCGGTGGGTCTCCTGAGGGATCTCCTCCCAGACCTGCATTAAAGCATCTGCCAACTCCTGGACAGTTTGTGGTGCAACGTGACATTGGTGGATGGTGCGAGACATGATGTCCCAGATGTGCTCAATTGGATTCAGGTCTGGAGAATGGGTGGGCCAGTCCAGAGCTTAAATGCCTTCATCTTGCAGGAACTGCTGACACACTCCAGCCACATGAGGTCTAGCATTGTCCTGCATTAGGTGGAACCCAGGGCCAACCGTACAAGCATATGGTCTCACAAGGGGTCTGAGGATCTGATCTCGGTACCTAATGGCAGTCAGGCTACCTCTGGCGAGCACATGGAGGGCTGTGCGGCCCTCCAAAGAAATGCCACCCCACACCATTACTGACCCACTGCCAAACCGATCATGCTGAAGGATGTTGCAGATCGCTCTTCATGGCATCTCCAGACTCTGTCATGTCTGTCACATGTGCTCAGTGTGAACCTGCTTTCATCTGTGAAGACCACAGGGCACCAGTGGCAATTTGCCAATCCTGGTGTTCTCTGGCAAATGCCAAGCATCCTGAACCGTATTGGGGTGTGAGCACAACGCCCATCTGTGGACGTCGGGTCCTCATACCATCCTGATGGAGTCGGTTTCTAACCGTTTGTGCAGACACATGCAAATTTGCAGGCCTCCTACTGTTCCTCCTTGCACAAAGATGGAGGTAGCGGTCCTGCTGCTGGGTTGTTGCCCTCCTTCGTCCTCCTCCTAGTCTCCTGATGTACTGGCATGTTTTCTGGTAGAGCCTCCAGCCTCTGGACACTACGCTGACACAGGAAACCTTGCCACAGCTCGCATTGATCTGCCATCCTGGATGAGCTGCATTAAATGAGCCAACTTTTGTGGGTTATAGAGTCCGTCTCATGCTACCACCACCAAAAAAAGTTTGAAAGCAGCACCAACATTCAAAAGTGACCAAAACATACAGAGCCAGAAAGCACCGGTACTGAGAAGTGATCTGTGGTCCACCTGCAGAACAACTCCTTAATTGAGTGTGTCTTGCTAATAGCCAATAATTTCCACCTGTTGTCTATTCCATTTGTCAGTTTGATTGTCAATCAGTGTTGCTTCTAAGTGGACAGTTTGATTTATTGGAATTATATTGTGTTGTTTAAGTGTTCCCTTAAATTTTTTGAGCAGTGTATATCTGAAATTATGTATTTTAATTGTATATTAAGAAGTGAGTGTAAGAATCAGTAACCGGATGAATGATTACTTAAGAGTGTGTAGTTAAATGTTTGTGTAAAGTAAATAAGACAATTTGAATGAATAAATAAATAAAAAAATCCAGAATTAATCAATAATAAATTTGAAAGCATGTGGTTCAGTCCCCCTCAGGCTTCATCTTTAAACATCCAGCTGATGCCACTGTTTAGATAATAAATAAAATAACTGTTTAGTATCTCATCTAGACCATTAGAACAATAGACCAGTATTAAGACACCATTCCAGAGCACAACTCAGGTCTGTGATAATATATTGCTAAGGATTAGAGCACTGCATCAGTAGAGCCCACACAAGTATTTTTAAAAGGAGTTAAAATGTAAGTACCGATTTTATTTCATTATATACTCTTATATATCAATAGTATCACAGTTTGATCTATATTTATTGAGGACATTGGGTTAATTTTTTTTAAAGGCAGATCCATCAAATCAACATGTTATATGTGATTCCACAAACTTATTCTAATCCCACTAAAATATATATATAATTGAAGAGAATTTATATTGTCCTTAAAAAACGTTGCAATAAAACATCACCATTACACCATTAATAACCAAGTATCAGTTAAAAAACTATTTATGTTTCAACTCTAACTATAGGATTGAAAATTCCTGAAAGGGAAGTATAAATTCAAACAGAGAGGTTTTAAAGTTTTAATGTAAAAACATTGTTAAAAACACAGTCATGTAATTAGCATTAGTGGTATCTACCATGTGTGGTATCTACTTTTTCAATATGCTCCCATTTTATCAAAGTTATTTATAAAAAAAAAAAAAAACACTTCTTTACAGTTTGAACAATAAAACTCTCATGGTTACATGTGACGGCGTTGGTGAGAAATAAGACTACTCTGTTGAGCAAAACTCTTCCCACACTGCGAGCAGAAATAGGGTTTTTCTCCTGTGTGAATGCGCTGGTGTTTTTTTAAATCACTTGGCTGAGTAAAACTCCTCCCACACTCAGCGCACAAATATGGTTTCTCTCTTGTGTGAATGCGCTGGTGACATTTAAGATGATGTTTTTCAGTAAAGTTCTTTCCACACTGTGAGCAAGAATATGGTTTCTCTTTAGTGTGAATGCGCTGGTGACTTTGAAGATGATACTTTTGAGCAAAGCTCTTTCCACACTGCAAACAGGAATATGGCGTCTCTTCCGTGTGAATGCGCAGATGACGCTGAAGATGACTCCCTTTGGCAAAGCTCTTTCCACACTGCAAACAGGAATGTGGTTTCTCTCCAGTGTGAATGTGCTGGTGGTAACTGAGAGAACTCTGTTGTGTGAAACTCTTCCCACACAGTAAGCAGATAAATGGTTTTATTCCCGTGTGAAGGCGTTTGTGGGAATTAAGAGTACTCGTTTGTGTGAAGCTCTTCCCACACTCGGAACAGGAATATAGTTTTTCTTCAGAGTGAATTAGCTGGTGGGAAATGAGGCCACCCTTTTGTGTAAAAGTCTTCCCACACTGTGAACAGGAATATGGTTTGTCTTTTGTATGAATGCACTGGTGCTGATTAACATCACTTTGGTTGGTAAATCTCCCTCCACATTTTGAACAAGAATATGCTTTTTCTACAGTGTGATTGCGATGGTGGCGTTCAAAATTACCCTTTTTGATAAAACTCTTTCCACACTGTGAACATAAATACGGCTTCTCTCTTCGGTGAATGAGCTGGTGGCGTTTGAGAGAATCCAGTTGATTAAAGCTTTTACCACACTGTGTACATGAATATGGTTTTTCTCCAGTGTGAATGCGGTGGTGGCGTTCAAGATGTGCCTTTTTAATAAAGGTCTTTTCACACTGTGAACAGGAAAACATGTTTTCTTTGGAGTGGCTATGCTGGTCCTGTTCGAGTTTACTCATTTTCCATTCAGTTATGAATTTTCTTCTTAGTCATGCGTTCGTGAGAATGTTCTTGAAAAAAGGTCCAGCTTCTGTTCTGTAAAGAACAAATTATAATATACTTTTATTACAATGGTATTTACAGGTATAAATTAACATATAAAAAATACATGAATACATATTCAACCAGCATGACTATACTGTGTTCCAAATTATTATGCAAATAATATTTTCTCAGATTTTCCAAAATTACCTACATCAATTGCACTCATTGTAATTTTCCAGTCATCAACTATTAAGAGTACAATTGAAAGGTTTTTGAACAAACTGCCAATGATAACTGTATTTTAAAAAAAAAAAAAAAAAAAAACGTTCCAAATTATTATGCACAGCAGAGTTTTCATCCTCTTAATTTTTATAAAGAACAAAAAATGGTCAATTGTGAAATTATAGGCATTATCAGGTTATTACCAACTGAAATCAAACAGTTTTCAAGTCAAAACTTTATTCTAGGTGATGTTACATTTGCACATAGGACGATAGGATGCAGATGTGTTCTTTGCAGCATGACACAGTGCATTATCATGCATGAAAATGATCTTGCTGCGGAATGCACGGTTATTCTTCTTGAACCATGGCAGGAAGTGCTGTTTGAGAAACTCCACATGCATTATGCAGGTCATCTTTACCTGTACAGGGATCCTAAAGGGGCCGACAATCTTTCTCCCCATGATTTCAGCCCAAAACATTACTCTATGAGCTCTAAAATGTATGTGGAGTTTCTCAAACAGCACTTCCTGCCATGGTTCAAGAAGAAGAACCATGCATTTTCATGCATGATAATACACCGTCTCATGCTGCAAAGAACACATCTGCATCTCTGGCTGCTATGGGCATAACAAGGGACAAACTTATGGTGTGGTCCCCATGCTCCCCTGACCTCAACCCCTTAGTAAGTCAGAATTTTGAGATTAAAAGTCAGAATTCTGAGTTACTTTTTGTTTTTTTTCCCCTCTTAGTGGCAGAAACGGGCTTCCATAAGTATTCCAATGAAATCCCACATGCCATTTTAAATGTAATTTAAGACCGATATTCAGTAACGTAAAAATGTTTAAGAGAAATAAATATAAGAGAAATAAAATAATTTCAAATATATGTTGATATAAAGTTGCTCACAGGTTGCATGAGAACTGCGGTTCTATAATTTTAAGATGGAACTGGAATTTTAATAAATGGAAACCAGCTCATGTTTAAGAAGTATACAGAAACTTATTCAGATAACCAGGTGAAAATAAAGACTACAATTCCACCATTGACCACTATTGTAGACTGAATTGAATTCACTTGGTAGCAGTGAACCAGTTCGAGCTGTGCTACTTTGGCTTACTGCACATGCGTACATAAGTCATTGCTTTCCAAGACTTGTTTAAAGGTGTGCTTGTCGGTTTGTACTACCTAGTGTTGTACGTGTGTAACTGAAGCTAATTATTACTGGATTCGATAGCATTATAGGTCATCTCTAAATATGTGTGTATATGTGCACATAAGGCATAATTACCTACATTATCACAATTTGTTAACTTTTTATGTTGATCAGATTAATGCATCATCCAGTCTTACTGTTTTGTTATTTAAACACCAAATATATTTTGTGTATGAACATTGTTACAGCAAGAACATCGAGTTTCTTCTTAACCATCACCTCTTGTATTGTCAGTTCCTGTATAGAGGACTAACCCGGTAAAACGGGCTTTTCTTTATTTACTTCGACTAATAACCAAGAGAATGATACTTATGATAGAACTACAAAGAAACCAGTGCAGCATGTGTAGCTCAAAACAAAGTAATTCATAATTAAATTAATTAGCCTAATTTCATTAAGTGCATTTAATTATTTAACTCAAATCACTTTATATGTATACATATTCAACTGTCACAATCATAGAATGTAAAAAAAGGGTTTTAATATTTTTAAATAATTTAAAAAACTTCTTTAAAATATAAGATGGATGAATAAAAGTTGATAGAGAGCTTCAGTAAACAGCTGCAAAGTTAAAACCACATTGAAGTTCCAGAGCCAAGTTTCTGATAACTGTCTAGATGTGCTACCTACATTTAAGCACTTTAAAAGTAATACATTTACAATGTATTGTAAATGTAAAAGCAATACGGCAATACAATTCTACAGTGTAGCTGTTTTTTTTCATAACTACTGACTTGTGGGGTTCTCATTTGTAAGTCGCTTTGGATAAATGAGTAAATGAAATGTAAATTTTAATTAATAAATCAAAACATACGAGGGAGCATTTTTCCACGGAGTGGCATAACTTGACAGAACACTGTCATAATCATTTAGGACAACATTATGTTAAGAAGAGGCATTTCTATGTAAATGACCTTTAATATAGTTGTTGCTTTTGTTGTTCATTGTTTTTATGTTTATTTATTTTGTTTTTAGAGCACGGTTGGGCTCGAGTTGTAGTTTCATGGATGTTAAGCAAAGGTTGTGTTTAGGACTTTTATTGTGAAGGCATCTCGCTGAAATCGCGAGAATTACGTTTTTTTCTCGTATAGCAAAAAAAAAATAAGCGCAAGTTGTTGGGGTATATCGAGGTGAAACGCGAACGTGAATTAAACTCATTAGCACCTGGCTAAGAAGGAGCACAAGCTCTTACGGTGTGTTTGTATGTTATTCTTTTGAACGGATTGGTTTGCAATAAACGGATATGAACCATCAGTTGGAGAGTTCGACCATCTTTTAGCCGGGATGCTACAGTAAGAGCTTTACCTCATCAGGCCTGTTACGCGGCTGACTAAGTAAGATTACAGAAGATTTGATGGTCAAAGTTTAAAGCCTATTCAACATGGAAGCATCAGCAAAGACACATCCAGAAGACACGGTCTCTGAACAGATAACGGATAAGGGCGAGGAGGATGTTCGTCGCTCTGGGCATGTACGGAATCCCACAGAAAAGATGCTCGCTTATTGTAAAGAGGAGGCTTACAAAAAGGAAAAAAGGTTGACTTGCATTTACGAACAGTGGAAGGTTCAAGCACGCAAGACTAGAGAGCAGCTAAAGGTAAACATTCCAGAAAGTGACATTGCAGCTCTTATAGACACTCTAGAAGAAAAAGGCAATAGTGTCATTAACTTGTATATGGAAATCAGAGCTCACCTCACTCCTTCCAGTGAAATTAGACGTCGTATTGATGCCTGTGAGGCAGTAACAAGAGACATTGTTAAAATTGCTCTTGAACGGATATCGGGAATTGATGAAGACTTTAATAGTGAAGCAACAAAGCAACGTCTTAATGAGCTTCTTAGAAGAGAATATGCTCGTTCCATCTACGGATCCACAGCTTCACTCATAAGTCAACACTCAAGTAAGAATTCATCTAAACTCTCTCATAGCTGCCAAAAGAGCAGACGCTGCAGCAGAATTAGCAGCAAAGGAAGCAGAGTACGCAGTTTTATTGGAGGAGGAGAAACAAAAGGAAAAGATTCGACTTCTAGAGGAACAACAGAGGAGAGAACTGGAAGCTCAAAAATGTGAATTAGAAAGAATAAAAGCAGAGAAGGACATTAGAGCTGCACAGGCTAGGTTCATAACTTACGATCAGGAAGTTAGGCAGGAAGCAAGTGTTTATTTAACTGGTCAGAGTAGATCAAATGAACAACATCATGTGTATCCTGATCAACCTGTGCCTTTGGTTTTCATCCCACAACCTACTAATGTCACACCAGCAGCATCAGTGGCAGCATCACCTGGACGGGCAGATGTGAACTATCTAGCTCAAGCAGTCCAAGATAGCATAGCTCTGAGCAGACTCCCAATGCCAGAGCCATCTGTTTTTATTGGTGATCCTATCCACTTCATTGAATGGAAGGCTTCCTTCACGTCTCTCATAGATAAAAGGAACATTGCTTCAGCTGACAAACTGCATTACTTGAAAAAATATGTAGCAGGTCCAGCTCGAAAGACACTTGATGGCATATTTTATAGAAATGACAATGAAGCCTATAATGATGCATGGAACCGTCTCAACCAAAGGTATGGTCAACCCTTTGTCATACAGAGAGCATTCAGGGAGAAACTAGCAAACTGGCCAAAGATACATCCAAGAGATGCTGAAGGATTCAGAGAATTTGCTGATTTCTTATGCTCCTGTAAGGAAGCCATTCCATATGTCAAAGGTCTTGACATTTTAAATGATTGCGAAGAAAACCAGAAGCTTGTTCAAAAACTACCTGATTGGGCAGCATCACAGTGGAACCGTAGTGTAACTCAAGTCATGAGTAATTATCAGAGATTTCCCACCTTCCAAGAGTTTGTTTCCTTTATTGTAACGGAGTCGGAAATTGCATGCAATCCCATTACCTCATTCCATGCTCTCCACTCATCAGAAAGTCACTCTCCACGGCAGCAGAAGGAAAGGAAATGTAAATCCAGTGTCTGTTATACACAAGCAGCTACAGAGACTGAAACTCATGGACAGTTAAAAACAGGTTTGAAGCCCCCATGTGTGTTTTGTCAAGACAGTAAACATCGAATACATTGCTGTCCTGAGTTCAAAAGGAAAGCTCTGGAGGAACGACGGAAATACGTGAAAGAAAGGAAACTCTGCTACGGCTGCCTGAGGGCAGGCCATAATGCCAAAGACTGTCGCAACAAACACTCATGTGACAGCTGCAAAGGGAAACATCCTACTCTACTTCATGATGACAACTACACTAAAGCTAAACCTGTGTCAGATTCTAATCAAGGTACCACAGAAGAAACGGCAACCACATTGTCTCTCAATGTAACAGCTAAGGAATCATCCACCAATACTACAATGATTGTGCCAGTGTGGGTTTCCTCTGTAAGTAATCCAGGTAAAGAAAGACTTGTTTACGCACTGCTTGATACCCAAAGTGATACAATCTTCATAGATCAAGAAGTTAACAACAATTTACAGACCAAGACACATTCTGTAAGGCTGAGGCTAACAACAATGACAGAAAAGGATGCATTATTGCATAGTCAAAGAGTGTCAGGTATAAGAGTGAGGGGTTATAGCTCTGCCACTTACATAGAACTCCCACCTGCTTACACCAAGGATTGTATACCAGTGAATCAAACTCATATTCCTACCTGTGACACGGCACGGCACTGGAATCATCAGCTGGAGTGTGAAGTTGGTCTGCTGATTGGCTATAATTGCTCAAGGGCTCTAGCATCACGGCAGGTAATCCTTGGCAGAGATAGTGAGCCATATGCAGTTCAAACGGATCTGGGGTGGAGTATTGTAGGCCGTTTATCACCTCACCACGACCCACCGAGCCACACCAATATGTGCCACAAGGTTTCTGTCAGGGAGCTTCCCCCAGTGACCCCAGCAGAGGCACTCAGAGTTCTCGAGACTGACTTTAAAGACCCTAACAAGGACGGAAAGACTGTCTCTCAGGATGACCTCCATTTCCTGGATGTGTTAAAGGAAGAAATCAGAAGAGACATTAATGGACATTATGAAATGCCGCTTCCCTTTAAAAGGAGACCCTGACTTCCGGTTCTGACTTGGCATGGAGTAGACACGCGTCTTTTTCTCCCTGCGGAGCGGACATAATTTCACAAATATTACTGCGCTTTACATTTAAACTTCTTCAAATATTGCTTTATATATATACACATAAATTTTTTGTTACGTATTGGACATCCTAATGCCCGCCAAAATGAAGAAAACATCGGGATTAGCACAGTCTTCAATTCGGCCTGTAGTTCAATCTACATCCCCACTATCTAAGGGTTCATCCACCCCATCGGAGGCGAGCGCCCCCCCGGACATGTCATTGGCTTCGTCCGCGTTGAGAGCCGAACTTGTGCGTGCTGTGGTATCTGAGCTTCGTTTAGTTATGGATGAGCACTATTCTAATATAAAAACGGAGCTACATTCAATCAAAGCGTGACATTTCTGCTATCAGAGCGGAATTCATTACTATTAAGGCTGATGTGGTGCAAATGGAGGAATCGTTGTCTACCTTCTCCGACAACGTGGTAACGCTACAGGCCAAAGTTGATTCGCTAACCGGAGTGGTTAAAGTTCTGGAGGAGAGGTGTGAGGACTTGGAGGCGAGATCACGTCGCCAAAATATTCGGGTCCATGGAATTCCAGAAGACTCATTTTCATTGTCAACAGTCAACTTTTCCAATCTGTTAAAGGATGCGTTCAAATTGGACAAATCACCAAGGGTCGAGCGAGTTCATCGATCGTCAGCGCCGAAGCCAGGATCCGATAAGCCACCTCGCCCCATAATCGCCAAACTTCACCACTACGAGAACTGTGTGAAAATTCTTAAACGAGCCAGACAGCAGCGACGGTTGTCGGTTTCCAACATGTCGCTTTCAGTTTTTCCTGATTTCACCACCAAGATCTCTAAAGCTCGCGCTGCTTTTAATGGAGTTCGAGCTCAGCTGCGTGCCATGGAGGGGGTTCGATTCGGCATCTTCTACCCGGCGCGGCTCAGAATAACCCATAATGGTAACCATCATGACTTTACTTCGGCTGAAGAACCAGAACGGTTCGTTGCCAATTTACCTAAATGAGGCATTGATTTCTTTGAAACTGAACTTTATTCTTAATTAGTGCCTTTATAATTTTCTTGTTTGTTTGTTACATTCAGACGGTGGTTCGGTTTCTCTACGTGTCTGTTTTATAAACATGCGCGGTCGTTAATTTCGTCACGCTCCGCTCCGTAGGATTGACGATCTTTACTTTACTATGCTGCATTTCCGGAAGTGTTGTTTAAGTAAGGTTGGCTCCTTGTTGAGCTATAACAATAGTCCTCTGGTTCAGGTTCATGAGGGGACGTTGTTGTTTCAGTGGGAGGGTAATTGTAATTGCATGTGGGAGGGTAATTATGCATGTATGTGTTTTTTTTTTTTTTTTTTTTTCCCTTTCTTTTTCCTTCTCCCCTCTCTACCTTTTTCCCCCCTTATCTCACCTATCCCCCATCCCAGGTCAGCAGGCACTCTCTTTATTTTTAATGTTAATTTAAATGGCTCACTTCATCTCTCACAATAGGGTAGCTGGGGGCTCCATTAGGTTCTTGAATTGGAATGTTAAAGGTCTAAACAACTCAGTCAAACGTTTGAAAATATTTGCCCATTTGAATTGTTTAAAACCTGATATAGTGTTTTTACAGGAAACGCATCTTAGAAACAGCGATCACGTCAAATTGAGGTCTGTCGGCATTGGTGACATTTTTCATTCAACTTTTGACTCCAAAACTAGAGAAGTTGCCATACTTCTTAAAACTACTGTCCAATTTATTACTCAAAAAAGCATCTCAGACAAGGATGGTAGATATCTCATTGTTCAAGGAACTTTGTTCAATACTCCGGTCCTGTTGGTTAATATATATGCTCCGAACATTGATGATCCAAATTTCATAAATAAGCTTATAGGCTCCATTCCTTCTTTAAACACTCACCTTTTAATTATGGGTGGCGATCTTAATTGTACCATAGATGCAGTTATGGACCGTTCAGATTCTCTGACTCTGTCACTAATGTCCAAATCCATCTCAGATTTTCTGTTTAAATACGGCTTGGTTGACCCCTGGAGATTTTATAATCCGACTGCTAAACACTTTTCTTTTTATTCTTACCCCCACCACGTTTACTCCCGTATTGACTATTTTTTCATAGATAGCTCCTTCATTCCCAAGGTGACACACTCTGATTATCACTCAATAATCATTTCAGACCATGCCCCTCTTTCTCTAGATATTTCTTTTTCAAATCACTCATCTCTTCCTCCTCCATGGAGACTTAACCCACTACTACTCTCTGATGAAGCCTTCAACACATTCATCTCATCTTCTATCGATGATTTTATTATCCTTAACAAAAATGACACCACTTCTCCCTCTCTGTTATGGGAAACTCTTAAAGCTTATCTTCGTGGTCAAATAATTTCTTATACAACTAATCAAAATAGATCTCGTAAACAAGACCTCCAAGACCTGGTTGCAAAAATGGCTGACTTAGATAAACTCAATTCAATCAACCCGTCACCTGCTCTCCTTAAGCAGCGTATAGATTTACAAACTAAAATTAATTTTATCACCACCAAAGAGGCAGAACAAATGATGTTACGCAGTCGCTGCAGTTATTACGAATTCGGAGATAAACCATCTAGACTTTTAGCTCACCAATTAAAAATTCATTCTGCATCTCGGGTAATTTGTCAGATTAGGGATTTAAATGGCGAACTTTGTTCTGACTCTGCTTCTATTAACGAGATTTTTAAATCCTTTTACTCTACTCTCTATCAGTCTAAATCTAGTACCGATGACACAGACATGATTCAATTTCTTAATGATTTATCTTTTCCATCCATCAATTCCACTACAGTTGAACAGCTTGATTCACCACTAGGGTTGGAGGAGATTGTTGTCAGTATCAATTCCATGCAATCTAGAAAGGTACCTGGTTCTGATGGGTTCCCTGTGGAATTTTTTAAGAAATTTGTTAATAAATTGGCCCCACTCCTTTTGACAGTTTATAACGAGTCACTGACATCAGGATCTTTACCTCCCACCTGCACGGAATCATCGATCTCTCTTCTTTTAAAGAAGGACAAAGACCCCACCTCATGTTCTTCATATAGACCAATTTCTCTTCTTAATGTCGATGTGAAAATACTGGCTAAGGCACTGGCACTTCGGCTGGAGAATGTCCTTCCAGATATTATTTCTCCTGACCAAAATGGTTTCATTAAAGGGCGCTACCTTTCTTCTAATGTCCGTACATTATTGAACGTAATTTTAACAGATCATTCCACGTTGCTTCCTGAAATGGTCATATCATTAGATGCTGAGAAGGCATTCGATCGTGTTGAATGGAAATATCTTTTTGAAATTTTGCATAGATTTAAATTTGGCAACAAATTTATTTCTTGTATAAAATTATTATACACTTCTCCTCGTGCCAGTGTTCAAACTAATAACATTCGTTCAGACTATTTTTCTCTATCTCGAGGTACCAGGCAGGGCTGTCCACTATCACCTTTACTTTTTGCTTTAGCTATCAAAACTTTATCTCTCGCACTAAAGTCACTTCCTACCTTCCATGGTATTCTTCGTTCTGGCATTGAACTAAGGGTATCACTATATGCTGACGACCTCTTATTATACGTGACAGATACATTACATTCTATCCCTCCCATTCTTTCACTTCTAGATAGGTTTGGCTCATTTTCATTTTATAAAGTAAATCTACAAAAAAGTGTGTGTTTTCCCGGTTAACGCTCTGGCTCTGCCACTAAATTATTCAAACATTCCCTTCAAAATCTCGGTTACTGGGTTTAAATATTTGGGAGTTTATGTTTCTCGTACATTAAAGTCTCTCTATGATAATAACTTCACACCTTTAATAAACAAACTTAAATTAGATTTACAAAGATGGAGAGCTTTGCCTTTGTCACTGATTGCACGAATAAATTCAATAAAAATGAACGTTTTACCTAAATTTCTCTTTCTTTTCCAGACTATTTTTCAATAATCTAGACCAAATTATCATAACATTCATTTGGGATGGGAAGGTCCCCAGGGTTAAAAAGTCCTTGCTACAAAGATTTAAGTTTGATGGGGGTCTATCTCTACCTAACTTTCTACTATACTATTGGTCAGCCAACATTCCAAAAATGCTCTGTTGGTTGAAATCTCCAGATATCCTGTGGTCCAAAATTGAGACTCGTTCCTTTTCCTCTTCCTCTCCTCTTTCTGTTCTCTCTACCTCTCTTCCACTCAAGCCTTCTAATTTCACCAATAATTCAGTTGTACGATCCACTCTTCGCATTTGGGCCAGTTTAGATATCACTTTAAGTTCACTTCACCATCCATCATCATGCCTATTCTAAATAATCACCTCTTCCCTCCTTCTCTGACCGATCCAGCTTTTAAGTTGTGGTATGGTAAAGGCATTATATCCTTCAAAGACCTGTATAAAGGAGGGATCTTTTTGCAGTTTTTCCCAATTAGTTAAGGAGTTTAACTTACCCTCATCTCATCTGTTTTGTTACTTTCAAATCAGACATTGCATCTCCTCCCTTTTTTAAAATTATACCAGTCTTCCCATTAGTCAACCATGGACCGACTTTTTTTCTTTTAACTCCTTCCAAAAATCACTAATTTCTAAAATCTATACTCACCTTATGTCTTTTGATTTATATTCAGTTGACCGTATCAAAAACACATGGGAACGCGAGCTGGGAACTGATCTCTCTGATTCCTGGTGGGATAGAGCCATAAATATGGTGCGTTCTTGCACACCATGTGCGAGACTGCAATTAATACAATTCAAAGTTCTGCATAGAGTCCATCGTTCTAAATCACAGTTAACCAAATTCTATCCGAATGTTATGGACGATCGATGTGATAAATGCGGTAGGTCTCCATGTAATTTGAGTCACATGTATTTTTTCTGTCCCTCACTACATAAATTCTGGTCCAACTACTTTGATATCATGTCAACCATCTTAACTGTTAACATTAACATTGACCCATATATTGCAATTTTCGGACTCTCTTCAGAGTTTCCCTCTTTTACCAAATTGCAGTGTGAGATTTTGGCCTTTACGTCTGTCTTAGCCAGACGGTGCATTCTTCAACTGTGGAAGTCCCCCAGTCCCCCTTCCACATCGAAGTGGCTCACTGATATTTTACATTTTTTGAGGATGGAAAAAATCAGGTTTACTCTAAAGGGTGATTCTGATAAATTTTACTGTAAATGGAAACCATTTCTTTCTTATTTTGAAGCCCTTCAATCTATGCCTGCTGACTAGTTCCCTCCCTTCTTTCGTCTTACCTCCCCCTCCCCCCCTTCATTTATTTTTTATTTTTATTTAATTTTAATTAATTAATTGATTTTAATTAATTATTATTTTTTTTTTTATATTTTATCTAGTTATTTTATTATTATTAGTAGTAGTATTTGTTTATCTATTTATTGACTTACTTTTTTATTAGTATCTTACATTTATGTATGGGTGTATTTTTTATATATATTTTTTTATTTTATTTATTTTATTTATTTATTTTTTATTTATTTATTTATTTATTTATTTTTACTAAGTGTATTGTCTTGGGGAAAAATGGGGTAAAAAAAATCTTTTTTGAAGTCTGTTAAATATCTGGTACTACTTTCAAATTTGTAACATGACTTCTCAATAAAAATATATATTAAAAAAAAAAAAAAGGAGACCCTATCTACCCGACAATAGGCAACTAGCTATGGTACGACTTAGTCATCTTAAGAGAAAGCTGGTGAAGGATGACAAGTACAGAGGACACTACATCAAGTTTATGGAGGAAATCATCAGAAAGGGTGAGGCAGAAGAAGTTTATGATCAAGGGAAGGTAGGAGAGAAATGGTATATTCCCCACCATGGAGTCTACCACTCCAAGAAACCTGACAAACTTTGAGTAGTTTTTGATTGTTCGGCCAAGTATGGTGGAACCAGCCTCAATGATCATCTTCTGTCAGGTCCAGACCTATAGAACAACATGAATGGTGTGCTTCTCAGATTCAGACAGCACCATGTTGCATTGATGTGCGACATAGAAAAAATGTTTCATCAGTTTTACGTGCATCAAGCTGACAGAGACTATCTACGTTTCCTCTGGTGGAGAGAAGGCAACTTTAATTCAGAGCCACAAGAATTCAGAATGAAAGTGCATCTCTTTGGTGCTGCGTCCTCGCCAGGATGTGCTAACTATGGATTGAAACAGCTCGCTAAAAACAATGAAAGCGATTTTCCCCTTGGCTCACAGTTCATCATGAAGGACTTTTATGTTGATGATGGTGTTACTAGTGTAGAAAATGTGAATGATGCTATTCAACTTGTACAGGAAGCACGGAAGCTCTGTGCTACAGGAGGACTGAGACTGCACAAGTTTATATGTAATCGCAAAGATGTGCTGGAGAGTATAATTCTATCTGAGCGTGCTACTGAAGTGAAAGCTCTGGACTTGGTGTTCAAGGATGTGACTTTAGAGAGAGCCTTGGGTATCCACTGGCACATTGAATCCGATACTTTTAGATTTTGTGTTTGTTTAAAGGACCAGCCAGCAACACGACGTTGTATCCTGTCTATGGTTGCCTCACTTTTTGACCCGCTGGGATTTATTGCCCCTCTTCTGCTCAAGGGAAAAAGGGTGCTTCAGGAAATGTGTAGGCATGGCACGGGCTGGGACGATCGACTTCCCAGTGAACTGCAACCAGTGTGGGAGCGCTGGAAGAATGACCTTGTAAATCTGGAGACAATCACCATACCGCGCTGCTATTTGCCTCCTGGCTTCGGACAAGTTGTGAGAAAAGAGTTGCACCATTTCTCCGATGCAAGCACATGTGGTTATGGACAGTGTTCATATTTAAAGCAAGTAAATGAAGATGGAATTGTACATTGTGCTTTAGTTATGGGAAAGTCCCGAGTGGCTCCAATCAAGTTAACAGCCATCCCTCGGCTTGAACTAGCAGCCGCTGTTGTGTCAGTCATAGCAAGCAGCACTTTGAAGGAGGAGCTTGGTTTAATAAATGTAGTTGAATATTTCTGGACTGATTCAAAGGTGGTCCTGGGATATATCAACAATGAAGCACGTCGTTTTCATACCTTCGTGTCAAATCGGATACAGAAAACACATCTCAGCTCTTCTCCTCAGCAATGGAGGTACGTTTCAACCAGTGATAACCCAGCTGACATCGCATCCAGAGGATCAAGTGTAAGTGAGATTCTCTTGTCAAGTTGGTTCACAGGACCTAAGTTCCTACAGGAGAAGGAGATACCTCCAGCTATAGAGGTCAGCGCAGAAATACAGATTGGAGATCCTGAAGTAAAAAGAATTCAGACTTTAAAAACACAGACTTGGGAACAGTTAAGTCTCACAGCACTGTACAAGAACGAGAAGACGCACAACGCATCATTATAAAAGACTTACAGTTGACAACCTAAATGATCCAGACAGTCCAGAGCCACTAACGCCAAATCATCTTCTCACCAATAAGACCACTGCAGCCTTACCACCTCCTGGCAGATTCATCAGAGAGGATATGTATGCTCGTAAGAGGTGGCGACGCGTTCAATACCTAGCAGAGCAGTTCTGGGGCCGATGGAGAAGAGAGTATCTCTACAATATTGCCACCAGACAACGCTGGCATACTCCAAGAAGAAACCTCAAAGTCGGTGACATCGTAATGGAAAGGGTGGAAGATCTGCCTCGCAATGAGTGGAAGTTGGCTAAAGTTGTAGAGACATTGACTGATAAAGACGGACTAGTGAGGAGAGTGAGGATTCGTGTTGGAGATAAGAGGATAGTAAAAGAAGGACAGAGTTCTGGCAAGCCATCTATTGTCGAGCGTCCAGTTCAGAAACTGGTCCTGCTTCTAGAGACTGTTTAAAAGTTTAAGGACACTGGAAAAAAAAAAATTTATTAAAGGTCACATGGTTTTAAAATCATTCATACTTTATGTAAGTGGTAATGATTTGGTGGGAGTGTAAGTGACCTTTAATATAGTTGTTGCTTTTGTTGTTCATTGTTTTTATGTTTATTTATTTTGTTTTTAGAGTACGGTTGGGCTCGAGTTGTAGTTTTATGGATGTTAAGCAAAGGTTGTGTTTAGGACTTTTATTGTGAAGGCATCTCGCTGAAATCGCGAGAATTACGTTTTTTCTCGTATAGCAAAAAAAAAAATACGCGCACGTTGTTGGGGTATATCGAGGTGAAACGCGAACGTGAATTAAACTCATTAGCACCTGGCTAAGAAGGAGCACAAGCTCTTACGGTGTGTTCGTATGTTATTCTTTTGAACGGATTGGTTTAATAAACGGATATGAACCATCAGTTTGAGAGTTCGACCATCTTTTAGCCGGGATGCTACATCTAAATCGCTGATATAACAAAAGTTTTGCTAACCAGTAGGGCTGGGGTAATGCATCGACCACGACAACGTAATTCAATTACGAAAATACAAAAACTGCCTGCGTGCATCTAAAATGTGGGAGCACTTCACACAGAAGCACAACAGCATGGTTCTCTGTCAAATTTGCAAAGCTGAAATGGCTTTTCACAACAGTACAACTGCATCCCCACCGGGATGTCTGCTCAGCAAAACATCCACATGGCAGCAAAACAGTGATGTAGATTTGGTTTACTTGTGTATTTTTTTTTTATCTTAGCATATTAGTTTAAGACTTTTAACACATTTAACATGTTTCCGTTACTAGACGTGCATTACTAATTACTAGTACATTTCTTAATTCTGCTCATGTTTTCATATTGAAGTCAGATCAATTTGAATGTCTGCGCTTGTATATAGTCAACAAAAAATATATAGTCATCATATATAGTCCATAAAAGTCATGTCATGTGTGCCTTCAAGAACAGTCTTTGTGCAGTCATCAAGAACCGACTCGTTACCTGGTGATTTTAATCATTTAAAGATCATCTAAAAATCTAAAAATCATTTAAAAATCATTAAAAAATTTTCAGTAATAATAGACAAAATTTTCCATCATAATTCTAATGTGCTTTATATTAGTTATTGCATATCTTGTGGCTGAGATTTGATCTTTGATAAAGCTGTTAATGCGAAAGCATTTTTGTGTTTCAATTAGGGCTGTATTCAACAAAGGATTTTCGAATCTGATTCGTCAGATTTTCCCTATAGTCGACTGATAGTCGAATCCGTTAAAATTTCACCACAAGATGGCGCTATAAGCGTGGTTTTTAAAAAAGATTTTTTTAAATATATTTTACTTGTTTTTCTAGAGCACCGTAAATGGGATTCCCGTTCTGTACTTTTTTCCACTTCAAAGGAAAAACCTAAAAAAAACCTAAAAACCTAAAAATTAGGATGATTTTATTTGACAAAAGGCTATATATATATATATATATATATATATATATATATATATATATATATATATATATATATATATATATATATATATATATATACAACAAACACACAAATATATATTTCATGTAAAAACTAATGCTTAGCAGCAGCCATGGACACCCCCATGTGGTCAAAATGGTACATTCGACTATGAGGTTCATAGTCGACTACGGTTCTCCGAATCGAATCGTCGAATCAGCGAATATTGCAGCTCACCCCTAGTTTCAATAGTGCCCTTAAGAGCACTGTGTTTGATTAAAAAGCATATTTTAACATTAAAGGTTTTTATTTATCAGTATTATGGATAAGTTATTTTAATTCCAAACACAATCACATTAGAGTAATAGTTTTTAGACTAATCGACTAATCGAAAAAAAGAATTGCTAGATTACTCGATGGAAAAATCAATCATTAGGTGCATAAAAAAACTAAACAAAACATTTTGTGTTCATACAACTTCTGTAATTCAATGTAAATAAATATAACACAGCATTATTTATTAACATTTCGTACATTTTCATGAGCGTTGAATGTTTCAAGCACCTTTTACCACCAATATCATTTTAAAACTTAACTACAAATATTATTTGGGCATAAATTAAAGAATTACTTTTTTTTTGCTGAAAATAGTTGAATAGCATTGTTATAGGTTTGCTTATAGAGTTAAAACTCGAAAGAACTTGAATTTGTAACATTTTTTTATTAATTAATTTTGATTGCAGTGTAGTCACATAAACCATCAAAGTAAAAATGATAAGCAACAATAACTTCATATAAAGCGCGGTAGCTCAGTGGTTAGGGTGTTGGGCTAGCAATCTTTAGGTTGGCGATTCAAATCCCAGGTCCACAGAAGTTACCAATGTGGGTCCTTGAGCAAGGCCCTTAACCCTCATGGCTCCAGGGATGTTGTGATTAACCCTGTGTTCACCTTGTAAGTCGTTTTGGATAAAACCGTCTGCTAAATGACCAAATGTAAAGCTAGATTTTGGTTAAATACACAATCTACCGTTTTATTTACATACTGATTATTCATATATTCTATAAGCGTCAGTAAGTTTAATAGGAAAGCTAAAATATATATAGTCAACATATATAGTCCAGGGCGGCACGGTGGCTTAGTGGTTAGCACGTTCGCCTCTCAGTGCTAGGGATTCCCGGTTCGAATCCCCATCTGGGTGGAGTTTCCATGTTCTCCCCGTGTCTGCATGGGTTTCCTCCCACAGGCCAAAAACATGGATCAAGTTAATTGAATTCCCAAAAATTTGCCCCATATAGAGTGTGTCTGTGTGAGTGAGTGTGTGCCCAGCGATGGATTGGCGCCCTGTCCTGGGTCTATCTGCCCAGCGCCCGAGACGTTCTACCCTGGATGGGCATGGGGAACCCCACCGCGACCCTAATAGAGGATAAAGCGGGAGAGAATGAATGAATATATAGTCCATAAAATGTCATATGTGCCTCAAAGTACAGTCAGTGCAATCAAAGAACTGACTCGTTACCTGTCCCATGGTTAGTACTTAAAACACACAATATACAGAAAAACGGTCGGTGATTGTACCACAGCACAAGCGCTCAAATATAATTTGCCTAGGCTATAAGAGGGTCCTTTCCAAAGGGACCGATCTTCCCTCTCCCTTAGGGGAGAGTGAACTCGCTCAGTTTACAGTGACACGATCTCGACAACCAGGTAGTTAAACCAAATTCATGTCTTACCTGGCCGAAGATATCACGTCGGAGTCACCAGACTGAAAGGTCGTGACTTCGCCGAGTCACACCTGTGTGTTCAGTCACTCAAACGTCTTTGAGGAGTCCAGCAGATCCTTCACCAAAAAATCAGAGTTGTGCAGTGTGCTGAGGGGAATCACCAGACCGAGAGCTCTCGGAACAAAGGGAGGAACAAAACCACTCAGTCAAGCAGAGAAATTTATTACCACACAGATGTTCAAAGAAAAGAAGGGGAAGTCCCCTCTTTTTTATACATACACGGCCAATCCCTTCACGCGCAAGCAGAAGGGTGGACCCTTAATACAAACTAACAATTATACCAAACTAATGACTAAATATGGTTTTGTCTATCTTCTTCTGTCCTTGATGAACAGGAACTTTAATCAGCATTGCATGTTCCTGTGGTCAGCGCTTGTATGAGAATAGTACGCGGATCTTATCCTGTGAAGCAGAAGTGAGAACAAACAACAACAGCACGTACATTTCCGAGAATATTGTTTCAGCTTAAAAAATTAACTAATGACCTCTTGTGACCTTTAGCTTATATGCACCATCTGTGCATATAAGCTAAAGGTCACAAGAGGTCATTAGTTAATTTTGTTAATTTTAATGACCTCTTGTGACCTTTAGCTTATATGCACAGATGGATCGGAAACGGAAATAATAAAAATCCTTCACTAAAGTAAAAAGATAAATTTTTACATCCAGTATAAGACATTTCAGTGATAAGACTAATTTAACAATATTCCACCATCATGCCAATGTGCTTTATATTAATTATTGCATCTCTTGTGGCTGCGATTTCGTCTTATCTTATAGGTTTGCTTCTAGTGTTACGAAAGAACGGAGCTTGAACAAGTAACGATTTTTTTTTATTAATTTTGATTGCGGGTGGCACGGTGGCTTAGTGGTTAGCACGTTCGCCTCTCAGCGCTAGGGATTCCCGGTTCGAAGCCCCATCTGTGTGGAGTTTCCATGTTCTCCCCGTGTCTGCGTGGGTTTCCTCCCACAGTCCAAAAACATGGATCAAGTCAATTGAATTCTCCAAAAATTGCCCCATATAGAGTGTGTGTGTGTCAGTGAGTGTGTGCCCAGCAATGGATTGGCGCCCTGTCCTGGGTCTATCTGCCCAGCGCCCGAAACGTTCTCCCCTGGATGTGCATGGGGAAGCCCACCGCGACCCTAATAGAGGATAAAGCGGGAGATAATGAATGAATGAATTTTGATTGCAGTGCATTCACATAAACCCTCAAAGTAAAAGTGATAGGCAACAATAACTTCATATCAAGCTAGATTTAGATTAAATACACCATCTACCATTTTATTTACATGCTGATTATTCATATAGATCATAAGCGTCAGTAAGTTTAATAGGTAAGCTTGTATAAAGTCACCAAAAAATATATAGTCAACATATATAGTGCATAAAATGTCATATCATATGTGCATCAAAGCACAGTCAGTGCAGTCACCAAGAACCGACTTGTTACCTAGTGATTTTAATAATTTAAAGTAAACTAAAGTAAAAAGATACATTTTATGTCCATTATTTTTTATAAAAAAGATAAGCCACAATAACTTCATATCAAGTTAGATTTAGATTAAACACACCATCTACCATTTTATTTACATCCTGATTATCCATATAATTTATAAGCTGGACTTTATCTGATGATTATAAACACTTACCGGTGAAAAGAAACTTCAGTGATGTTTACAAAAGCTCCTCAAAGCTGCACAAGGCGTGTCGCGTTTCCTTCCTCTTCTTCCGCTGCTGCTTTGTCCGGTTCGTCGTCTTCTACCTCTTTGGTGAGTATGCCGGTTGGCAGACCAACTTAAATAAGCATTATCGCCATCTACTGAGCTTGAGTGTAGAGTGAGCCATCAGGTCTTATGTTCCTTTACATATTTATTATATGTACATAAAAAAATCTTCCATTTTACTTTTATTACATAATAAGAAAGACCTAGATTAAATTATATACCCCTGTATCCTTTAGATCAAACACATTTGATCAGTACTTGATCCACATTTATTACAGACTTCATTTTTTCCCAATTCCGGTACAAATATAGATCAAATATAATTTGATATTATCTGATCTCATTAATTCATTATTCATCATTATTTTCAACTTTATCCTCTACTTGTGTGTGTGTGTGTGGGGGGGGGGGGGGGGGTATTTTCTCATGTCCATCCAGGGGAAAATGTTTCTGGAACTGGGCAGATACAAACCAGGACTAAGCGCCAATCCATCACTGGGCACACACACACACACACACACACACACACACACACACACACACACACTGACTTCACCTTGAATCCATGTTTTTGGAGTGTGGGAGCGTTTTTAGGGTTTTGAAACATCAGGGGCTTTAGCCCAGATCCCTTATTCCCTCCTCTGTCCTCTTTAAATAGTGCCATTTCATGAGTGTATTTATCCATTTTGAAATTGTTGTTACATTAATTTTGTTTGATCATTCATTAGTTATATTGGATCAAATGAAATTGCATATGAAATATGTCTGTCAGCAGTGGATAGGACATTTATTTCTAATAAATGATGGTTTTGCCTGAAAACTTTTGAATAAATGAACCTGAGCTTCGGCAGAAAAGCATGAATCCATTTTACGAGTCAGTCGCAGTATGAGACAGTTTTAACAAGGTTTTGCTTTGAAATACCGTAACTTTTCGACAGTTTGCGCCACCAGAAATATTCTGACAGTTTCTGAAAGCTGAGAAGCTGCTCTTTACAGCCAACATACAGTTATTACGGCAACTTTACTCATGCTGCTGGTGAAGAAAATCTGTCTCGCTCATACACACAGAGCTTGGAAGAACAAACAGCTGATGGTGACTCAATCGTACAGTCCCGCTGCTGAAGGAGAGGCGAGCAGAGAAAGCTGCTCTCATTTGATCCGGGGCTACTGATAAAACATCCAGGAAGCACAGGTTTAACGACGTGCCTGCGTGGGAGGAATTTGAGAACCCGGAGGAAACCCATGTGGACACGGGGAGAACATGAAAACTCGAACCTGTATTCACACCATGCTAACCACAAACATGCTAACCACTGAGCCTACGTGCCACCCTTACTGCAGATTTTTGTTTATATTTTTCTAAAAGCAGATCTATTAATTGACACCAAATGTGATTGCAAAATTCTTCAAGCACCATCAAATCCATACATCCATGCCCATCCAGGGGAGAACGTTTCAGGAGCTGGGCAGATATACCCAGGACAGGCAGATATACCCAGGACAGGGCGCCAATCAATTGCTGGGCACCCACACACTTACACACTATATGGAACAATTTAGAGCAGCCAGTTGGCACATAAAAACTCCACCCAGAGAGTGGATCCCCAGCACTGAGAAGTGGACACTGTAACCACTATGTCACCGTGTCGCTTAAGAAAGATATGTTTAAGTGATGTAGCTTAAATACAGAATTTAAAAAAGAAAATGTAATCATCAGACAGACAAATCCAAATACACACAAATAAGAACCAGAACTCAGAGTTAGAGTTAACATAACTTTAATCACAACATCCTGGAGATTTCATAGCTTGACTTTTACCCTCAATATTAGTTTTTCTTTTTTAAATGTTCACTTTCTACTAAATCATGCACTCTGGTTCGTCAAAGGTCGTTCGAAAGGGCGGTGTGACTAGTGGAGGATGTAGACATGCTTCCCTGAGCTTGGAGAGTGTATGGACTAATTTGGAAAATTAATCAGCACAGCATTTTATTCTTTCGGCCATTTATACTCAGAAGTGTTTTCTAGGCCCATTTTATATATTTGGATACTAAATATAATGTTGGCTACTTGCAGTAAAAATGACAATGTTAAGTCAGGCTGCAAAGCGCAAGCATTGCCTGAGATGTCCCTACTTGAGAGGGAAGAGAGCGAAGCGATCTCTGTCAACTTAATGCCCCACTGCTACAAGTGATGATGGAATCTCTGAAAACAGACAATTGGAATAAAATTTATTCTCTGGCAATGACTTTGTGCTTCGAAATCACTGCAGTTAGACAGGCAACTAATGAAGCTACAAACTACAGTTACCAAGCTAACACAAGCTAAAAGCCTGGAAGATAATTGCGAAGATCTAGAGGCCCGTTCAAGAAGGAATAACGTACGGATAACAGGAATTCTAGAAGAATCAGAGGATTCGCACATGACCCAATTTGTTTCTGCTTTGCGTCAGGACTTACTCAAATTTGGGGAGAGACTGTTTCTGGACAGAGCTCATACAGGAGTTCTACGGGAGAAGCCCAAGATAGGGAAAACACATCAGGCCTTCATCACGAGAGTACATGTTTTTTCATGTCTGCAACCAAATCTTACAAGCTGGAAGGGCGTCTTCACTATACTTCAGCAGTAAGAAAGTGTTTCTCTCTTTTGACTACACATCATCTGTCACAAAAAGAAGAGTTACATTCAGCTTCGTTCTCTGAAAGACGTAAAATTTGGCCTGTGGTATCCTGCAACTTTAAAAATTGCTCTACCAATTGGACATGCAATTTTGATGATAACAGTAGAATTTACTAACAAGCTGAGTAAAGACTCTGCATATACTACATATGTGGGTTAAGGTAAGTAAGCAGAGAGGTAAGAGTGAGTGCAGAGATGTCATAGTCCAATTTTGTTGTCACAAATAATATCACAGTGAAGTTAAATTGAAAGGTTTTTTTGACACATGATTGTGATGTTTGAGTCCTGGTTCCAAAAGTATGCTGTGCCTGAAATCAAGAATATAATAAAAATTACTCTGTTATTGTTTTATGAGAGGCTTTTAATCTTACACTTTTTGGACTGTGGGAGGAAACCGGAGATCCCGGAGGAAACCCACGCAGACAACATGGAAACTCCACCCAGATGGGGATACGAACCGGGAATCCCTAGCGCAGCAAGGCGAACGTGCTAACCACTAAGCCACCGTGCCGCCTACAGATAAATCAGTTTATATTATTTATATGGAGTTAGAAGAGAAAGAGAGGGAGAATCATGAAAATTAATTATGATTAATAACATCAAACATGGCGGCACGGTGGCTTAGTGGTTGGCACGTTCGCCTCTCAGCACTAGGGATTCCCGGTTCGAATCCCCATCTGGGTGGAGTTTCCATGTTCTCCCCATGTCTGCGTGGGTTTCCTCCGGGTTCTCCCGTTTCCTCCCACAGTCCAAAAACATGGGTCAAGTCAACTGAATTCCCAATAAATTGCCCCATATAGAGTGTGTCTGTGTGAGTGATGGATTAGCGCCCTGTCCTGGGTGTATCTGCCCAGCACCCGAGATGTTCTCCCCTGGATGGGCATGGGGAACCCCACAGCGACCCTAATAGAGGATAAAGCGGGAGATAATGAATGAATGAGATTGGCGCCCTGTCCTGGGTGTATCTGCCCAGCGCCCGAAACGTTCTCCCCTGGATGGGCATGGGGAACCCCCCCACGACCCTAATATAGGATGAAGCGGAAGATAATGAATGAATGAATGAATTATTAAAATATATGTTTACATAACATTATATAACAGCAATTCAAACAAAACCGGTCGGTTCTTTAAATCGTTCACAACTCACCATAAGGATTCTGTCTGGGAGTCCCAAAGGTCTTTTTGTGTGGGCAGTGATTTCCCCCACCCTCGTGAGCATGTGAGTGTGATTGAAAATTTGCAAAGGAGGTGAACATCAAACATGATCAATAACATTACAGCTGAAATCTCAGATTTTTATTTCTGAGGTCCGATTACTGAACACTGCAGCAAAACCTTTAACATTTCTAATATTAGTAAAAATAAGACACAACATAAATAAATTTGTTATTTAATAAATGAAATAAATCCTTCTACCACATACTGTCTGTTTCACTTGGCTCATTTTCTCTCCCTTTGCATTCCTCACTTCCTCACACTGTATGTAAATAGTATGACAATAATATGACAGTGATGACAGAATGAACTTTGAACTGCTCACTGTGTAAATACTTAGAAATCTTTAATAAACATATGATATATAATTGTTCAACTTTATTTTATTAAACTGCCTCGGGTAAAACAAAATAGAGCTGAATTTGGTCCCTATGCGCACAAGTCTGACAGCAAAGCCATTCAGGCTTTGATGGGCTGTCTCACCCTCTTCAAAGGAAGTGCGCTGGTACAGAAACTGGACACAGAAATTGCCATAATTATTGATTCAAATGGCACATTCTTACTAGAACAGAAAATGTTCCCAGGGCACATTATAGACAATTAGACATTCATCAGATAATAAACCGGAACACACTAGGCAAACCAAGATACATCATAATTCATATAGGCACAAATGACTTACGGGCGAAACAAGAGAGAGTGGGAAATCTACTGTGCAGAGCAGCAGAAAGAATGACATAGACCTTACTAAACTCCAAAATCATCTCAACACTCCTACCCCGAAAAGATTTCCACCCAGTCACCATACAAAGAGTCATCAGCAGGGGTTGTGCTCACATACCAAATTTACACATAGTCCACCAGACCAACATCTCAACAAACCACCTACATGAACATGTACACCTCCACAAGTACAGCATCAAAAATTTTATCAAGACACTAAAAGATACATTTACAGGCAGAAGTAAATGTGTAAATTCCTCTGAGTGAACCACCTGTCACAGAGCTCTACAACCACAGCACACCTGCAAAGAGACCACCAGCATGACAACCCTGAGACCCTAACCAATGGAATCATCATCCACTAACACAGACTCCAAGACCTTCTATACCACAGCCGGGCAGACCAGCACCGAGAAGATCAGCACTGGACAGAAGACCACCACAAAACCTTTTAGTCCAGCCAACACCACCACAACAACACAACCCGATGTTACACCAGCCACCATTCACTGCAACACCAGAACCAAGGCGCAGCTACAGTATGTAAATGCCCTCAAATTACTGCCTCACCAAACATGGACATGGGTGAGATCAAACAAATACTACAGTACATCTGTAACAGACTCATATAGGGGTTTAAAAAATAAAATAAAATATATACATATAGAAAGTAGGAATGTATATCATAATCATATGTACATTTACAGTATATTATTGATATTTAAAAATAAAACACTCAGATTTTTGAAACTCTAATAATATACGGTTTCATACTCTGCTCGTTATCAGAGTCCTGGGGCTGTGGGAGGTCCCGCATCTGTCACCGCAATGGGTGTCCGCCACTCAGGTGCCCCACACCTGCAGTGTTGTTGCTTCCGTCCATCACTAGGTGGCCAGCCTTCTCTCCGTTTCCCCAGGTTTCCGGTCACAGCCTACGAATTTCTGATGCCCTATGTGTACTTTTAATGCTATACTAAAGCGTGTGCATGCAGTGAGTTATCTCCGCTACTGGGTTAATGTCTTAAAGTGAAAAAAGAGAGAGATAGAAAAATGAGAAAGAAAATTCAATAATGGAAACAAGATGTGATCTTGAGTGTTATAACTGATTTCTTGTCTATCTGGCTCCTCATCTCCAAAGCCCAATTTAACCAGCTGCAGTGCCATGGTGTTAAATATATGATATAGTTAACAGAACTCTCAGACATGGCATGCAGCAGCACCCACAGGTTACCAGTATAGCAATGAACACAGCAATAGACATGAAGAGTGACGTGATTAAATCCTTCCATTTTCCAAACTTATTATTCATCCATGATTCCAGGGGGTTATGTATTCCGGAGGCCTCATGCATTTTCTGTGATAATTTACGCAATGGACCCATCAGGTGCTGTGTTATTAGGCATATAGGCACAGCACACTTCACCAATCATTATGCAAACACCCCCTTTTTCTGCCAGGAGCATGTCTAAGGTTTTTTCTGTTCTGTATGGCCACAATTGACGTCATATGCAACTGTTCACTTAGTCCCTCTATTGCATTTCTGGTGAGACTAGTAAGACGAAGTACATTGTAATGTACGAAATTTATCCTGTCCACGTTTTTGTTGGGACTCACTGGAAAAGGGGCTGATATCAGCGGTCACCAGTGTCCACTCATAAACTCTCATAAACTAAACTCTTTTACTTAAATCAAACTTGATTTACCGCCCTCTGGGACTTGAACCCACCAGGCCTGAACAATTTAATTTAATTTACGGGTCTTTTAGGACTCAAACCCAATCACCTTGATCAATTTACATTTACCTAGACACTGTGAATTTACAACAAATTTAGAAGTGTTCAATACTTTTATTGTGCTCTGCAGATGGGACTTGAACCCCCTGGGAGCAGCTCAATTCCTCGAGATGAGTCAGTCTGTGACTGGACACGCACAGGGAGCTACCCCATTCATCTCAATAACGCAACTACAGGATTCTCACAATCCCTTATATAACTTTCAGTAAAACCCAGCATTCAACAATTTTTCAAAATAAAATTATAATCCATACATATAAAACCACAAAGCCTTGGAAGAACACAACACACTTCAACACTTAAATGTATACACTTCAATTCAGTTAGAAATTCGAATTGTATTAATTTAATTCACATTCCAACTCATCCTTATGCACCACTCATAGCTAAATATATTGTTTTTCACCTAAATAGAGGACAAAGGTCCTTTCTTACCTTATTGGCTGGCCTGTGAGTACCGCGTAAGTTCTATCGTTAATTCTGCTTATTCTAAAACATCCTTCATCCTTCATTCTGCTTATTCTAAAACAATTTGTCGAAGGAGTTCTATGGGGGGGGGGGGGGGGGAAATGCGCCGTTCCTTCCCTTATCTGGGGGAGCTCGATACCGCTCGGTGCAACTTGTGCTTTATCCGCCAGAAGCCAGATGTCTAGGTTCATGAAATAATTAGGGCTTGGGCAACTGCCGGCCAGATTGCCCCATCTTGTTATCGAATGCTCTCATCCCCTTGAACATTAAGTTCTTCTGCGTATAAATATATAATTTTATCCCTTCAAACAGGTGATTAAAATTCAGGTGATAGACAGCAGTTAGAGGTACCAGGTGACATTCCCTCACCCGAGTGCAAAATAGAGGGATCCTCAACCAAATGATCAAACACTCCAGTAATAAATTTCACCTGGCCATACTAAAAGTATATATCCTGGTTCTGAGTATAGGTACTTTTCCAGAAATCTGGAATCAATGATTAATAACTCGGTTAACGTTCTGATGGAACTGTGACCACAGACCTCCGTGAGATGAGACAGATGGCTGTGGACTTTTATAAAACCTGAATACCAGGAGAAAAACTGGGATGGCATGATGGAGAAGGCATGTGTCAAATTGTCTAAATGGACTTGGATCATGCCCCAGTTGTCCTACAGGGGGAAAATTCTGGTTGCTAACAACCTGATTGCCTCCATGTTATAGCACACACTCCAACATCACTCATCAGAGACCTGCAGAGACGGATCGTGGACTTCCTCTTCTGTCTACTTCATCCGGACAGCACAGGACCCGCAATGCAGTCCTGTACCTGCGGATGCACGAGGGTGGGCAGGGGCTGATCGACCTGCAGAGCCGGATAACCACCTTCAGACTCCAAACATCACAACAGTTTCTCTATGGCAATGACCTGGCATGGGCTGTGTACTGTGGTGGACCATGATGAGGAGGGTGCACTGCTGAGGATCAACATGACGAAAACAACCTACGCAGAAACATAAAAAAAGTGCTGTACGGAGTCTGTGTTAAGGTCTCGAATAGAAGGTCTCTAACCGGGCTGAAGGAGATGAAATGGCAGGGGCTGCTGGCGCTGGGCTCCTCCACACAGGGCAGCTGGAGGTCCCTGTACAAACCTTCTATAGAGAGGAGGACCGACGACTTGCAGTGGAGATTCGTACACGCGACTGTGGCCACAGTCATATACATAGAACATATCACTCCAGAGCGAGAGCAGGTGCTTCTTCTGTAGACATGTATGTTTTCGGGCCTGAATACAAAGCCTCTCAGAAACGGACTGTCTGTCTTTTTAACTATGTTGTGGGACTGTCCTTTTTTGGCAAAATAAATGTCATTTAAAAGTCAAATCAAGTCTCTCTCTCTCTCTCTCTCTCTCTCTCTTTCTCTCTGAGAGAGATCAACTGTAAAGTAGTGATGACAAAGTCGAAATGTGGAATCGAACTGAATCGATACATTTGAATCACGGTGTTCTGATACACTGTTTCAAAGTCTGTATGAAAAGGGGAAAGCCACATGACTGTTCCAAAAATGGGTTTCATTACGTCACCCAGTTTCGAGAAGTTTCGAATCTTCAGCACTGCGTCAATGCTTCTTAATTAACACTGCTTTTCCTGGACCCTTGAAATTCTGAGGACACAGCCCCCCTTTTTTCTAACCCTGAAGGGGTCATCAGTCAGCTATTCATATGCATAACGACCCACAGCCCATCCACCCCTCTGCCTCACAGGTGTGAAACGCTAGGTAAGAACTGCATTCAAACTTAAATTCCCTGAAAATCAGCCTAATCTGCTCTCTGATCTCAGAACTGTGCTTGCTTTCACATGACACATGACAACATTGCCACATCATCATACACTTTAAAAGAGAAGCAAACAATTATGACTGTTTTTTTTTGTGAAGAAGAAAATAACAATTTGAATTGCTTTATTTAAACACCTCACTCTATACAATTAGTCAAAATGGAAGGATCTCGAAAAAGACCAAGGTCAGCTGTTTGGGATCATTTTGAACTTGTTTAATAAATAAAGTATTGCCCAAACATTTCCCTGCCTTGCAATGTAAAATGAATGATGTCAGCTATATCAATCCACTGACTAACAGTATCATAATGAAAAATACATCTTAATGACATTAAAACAAACCTGTTCTCTGCAAAATAATATGTTTTCATGCCTAAAATTTATTTAGGGACACAATATGCTATGGGGGAATATTTCATGTCATTCTTCATAAAAAAAACACATCACTTCGGTTTCTGTTAGGAAAAAGTTGTGGATTTGGGCCCTGGTTGCCCACTATATGTCATTGTGGCGTGTAATGTTTCGAACGTTTCACAAGATCGAATCATTTTCCGAATCAATTGGTTCATTTCTTTCGATCATCCAAAAGCCCCACTTTTGCCATCACTACTGTAAAGTAGAACATAAAAAGCTGGGAAGAAATTTTGTCTTCGCCCTAGGGAATGAGAACGATAGGACAGAATGTAAAGCACAATTTTAGTGTTGTTAAGTTTCTTAAAAAACGGTCAGAAGTCGGCAGTTTCGTTCCAAAATAATTTAATGCATTTACTGAGTAGACTAGAGTGTAAACTATCAAACAATGAAAAATTGAGAACTCTGCCCGAAGTCCTCTAGTTCGTCCATTTAAGTCCTTCTGGAGGGTGTGACCTGCTTCTTCTGTGTGTGCGCCCCCTCCAGACAACAGTCTTTTTTCTCATGTGTACATTGACCAAAACATCTCTATCTTCAAGAGATCCTCTTTCTTCATCTATCCTCTTTCTGCCTCCCTCAGGGGTATGAATTTATGATAGGTTCTTGTTGACTGTCCCATTATTCAAAATTCACCGCTGACCCTGCAACCAGACATTCATACTCTTTCCCATGCTCATTCATCAAATAGTCATTTTCTTTGTTCCCTGAACTATTCAACTCATCATGAGTTTTACTTTACATTATTACTTTTTGCTTGATTACTTAAAAGTATTGCCCAGCGATAGATTGGGTGTATCTGCCCAGCGCCCGAAACGTTCTCCCCTGGATGGGCATGGGAAATCCTCCCCCACCCACGACCCAAATATAGGATAAAACGGAAGATAATGGATGGATGGAATTAAAAGTATTATAAAAACCTTACAGTGTCAATAAACAACAAACCGTGATCGCACACTTAAAGCGGTCGACCACAACTCAAAAAATAATAATAATAATATGAGAGCCCCCCCTCGGCGTAACGTATAAATAGCTAAGCCTGTCAGATCTAATTAGTGCTGCGATCTCTGGGAAATGCAGTTTTTCCCAGAACGCCGTGTGCGTCCAGCTTGCCTTCGACGCCCTCTGGTGGTAGATTTTGTCACAGCGGCATGACCCGTAACAACAAAACCTTCAGTTCATAGATTGGTTTATTCTCCTGGTTTATGACCATTCAGATAAAGTTCTTTCAGTTTTGATGATGGACTTGATTTCAGAGCTGAAGCCGGATCAGTAAATCCATCATCTGTAATAATAATAACAATTACTTTACTAACGTGCAGAAAAAAATTCAATCCTCCAATTCTAGTTCTATAATCCAGTTTTATAAGTGTGGATTCATCAGTCCAGCAGAGAGAAGCTTCAATTCCGAATCCACAATTTTCTTCCGTTAGACTACAATCATCCAACATGTAAACTAAATAAATAGATAAATCATTCACACAGATATTAATATACATCTACATAACTTCAATTAAAATGTTTCATAAACTAAAGTATAAACTGTAACTGATCGCTAAATAAATCATGGGGGTCGGAGGTTGGTTTCTCTACAGTCTCTACATACTGAGAGAGATGAGGTGATATGATGAGAGATAAGGTGAAGTTTGTGAGAACTGAGAATCATTACATCAGTCAATTTCATTCTCTTTTTCATTATTTCCTGTGATTTAGTGTCAATTCAATTAAACAAATATTAATGTGGTTACATGTGCATTACAATAAGAAACTCTTCTTCACAAACAACATTCCAATTCATTCCAAAAGTGTAAAATGATTCTGTTAACAGCTTTGTAGAGAATGAAACTTATTAATCTGTTATTTAACTATGGACTTTCCCTAAACTTACCACAGATATAGAAGCATGTAAATATTATACACAGCAAAATCCAGAGTGTTAAAATATTAGTGTTGGAGTTAAATTACTAGTGGTGGTGTTGTTTTAACTCTGTACAAACACAAAAGCACACTGTTCATCGTTACTTTGATTCAGAGTTGGTGAAAGATTCGGACGTAATGACGAATTAGCTATCTACAGTGTAGAACGGAGCCACGCCCCCAAGCCTATTTTTTCGTTTTTCTTCAAACTCGACCGGCGCCATTTTCTTCAAGCGTGTGAGGAGGAAAAATTACTATTTTTATACAAGGTAAGAGAAATATAAACACAGTTTATGTAGTAGATATAGATAATGTTTGAAAGAGGAACTATTCTGTGCTATTTGAGGTGGAGAGATGCAATAGTTACGCTTTTTCTTTACGAGTGTGTAAATAGTTAATGCGTCTCACCTCAAAACTAACTTTCCCGCCTGTTGTGTGATTAGGACGTGTTTTAAATTTCAGCTGGATACATAAAATACATTTTACAAAGCCATACAATTGTTTTGTACACTATTTTGACTCCTAAAATAAAGAAAAAAAATCTTGTTTAACATCCACTACACCTAAATTGTAGTTTTGCTTTGAGTAAATCTCAATTGCCACACTGTTTTCTTCATAGTGTACTATGCTATTTAGCTCTTGTGCTGAGGGTTTCTGACCAAATACTCAACTGTACGTGTTCCATATGAAGTCGTTTTATATTTTATAGACGTGTTGAAGTACAGAACTACCGGTTTTACATTAAGTCACTGTTTTGTAATGATTTTTTTTTTCATTTAGTGCTATGTTTGGAAGAGGGATCAATTTGAGATTGAACCATTCTGGCGCCAAATGGAGCTACAGCATTTTGTGTCGTTTACATTAATTATTTAATTACAAGTGTGTAGACCAGAGACAAACTATTTTATTAATAACTATGTAGTCTGTGTGTACTTGAACTACTACGCTGGCTGGCTATAACGGAGAGTTGGACGCGCTGTACAGATGCTACGCAAAGAGCTTGACCTATTATCTAGTTATTTTGTGAACGCTCACATCAGCGTATGTTAATTTGGTTGCCAGTTTCATGAATTAAGCATGAATGTTTGTAATACGGCTTACTCATTGGTTGTTTTTTTATTTTATTTTTTATTTGGTGGTAACAGTCACAACTTTTGAAATTTTTCTCCCCATCCATCATTTGTACAGCGCTTAGACTCCTATTATTAAAATAGACTGTTCAGTGACTTCTGATTTGAAGAATATTTAAACTTTCATCTCTGTACTGGGCTTACATTGCTCATGTGATTGTTTTCATTTGTATGTCGCTTTGAATAAAATGACTATATGTAATGTAAATGGTTTCTGGAGCAATTGTAGACTGAAGTACAGCTTTGTGTATTTTTTCAGTGTAAAGATGCTTGTTCCTGTGGAGTGTAAGGGAGTCCGCAAATGGGTTAGGGTGTCAAAGAAGGAGGATGTCTACGATTACTCAGAGTTCATTAAAGAAAGTCAGTGTAGTTAATAATACCCATGTTTTCCTTTTTTACATAGTATTAATTTTTAATTTTCTAAAGTGTCTAAATTTGTACATTTATAACTTTAGCTTTTGTATTTTGCAGTTTTAACCAAGTTCATGCTACCAGAGAAAACACATGTGGATTTAAAGGACTCTTCTGGTGTTGATGTTGATTCAGACATCTTTGATGAGCTTTTGAACTCATCTCAAGTGTCTTTTGTGGTCTCCACTGAAGAGAGCACTGGTAAAAAAACTGGAAGAAACACTTCACTGCAAATTCATTAATTTAAATAAAACATTGGGGCGAGTTTGAATAGTTTGAATACGTGGTGAAAGTTGTCACAATTACTATACTGATGAACATCTTGTAGACTGGGATTGTTGCCACTGCTGGTAGGCCTGTATGACTATGCTTTGATA
This sequence comes from Corydoras sp. C115, assembly GCA_019802505.1. NCBI lineage: Eukaryota > Metazoa > Chordata > Actinopteri > Siluriformes > Callichthyidae > Corydoras > Corydoras sp. C115. The sequence goes on along the minus strand of JAFMOC010000214.1, from coordinate 24,533 downwards.
CACCTGGAAATTCAGCTGCTTCCTTCACACTATGGTCTTTGGCACAGCCAAATACAATCACTCATTTTTAATCAATCATTAACATCAGCTCTGCAGCACCTTTTCCACATATTGAAAGAGACATTAACTGCACTGTACTAACTTTTCACAACTTTTGAGTCCTTTTGCATCTGAATGTGGAAAGAACTCATTTAAAATTAATTTTAAATAAAAAAAATGCATTATATTTCTGGAAGCTTTCTTCTTTCTTTCAACAGTTTTGTACATCTTTTCAGATGAGAAAGAATCCTCTTCTGAAACCTCATTCTGCTCCGAGGACTCCGCTTCATCAAGCTCAACTGTAATTCTGGAATCTACGAAGGTACGGCGAAGGCAGCTGATTGATGGACCAGTTGACCCCAATAAAGCAAAAGATGTGAGTTTGAAGTTTACCATATTGTGATATTTAGTTGGGGTGGGTTTAATTGTTTTTAAGTTTGTTTTTTTTTTAAATTGATTTTCATATATCCAAAATTGATTCATGTAAACATGAAATCAATCTTAGATTCGATGGACTGGACCAAGTTTTTGTGGATTTGGTTATTTGTTGGGTAGGTATTGAGTTTTTATTTTGGGTTCAGATTTTTGTTTATCTGTGGTAAATGTCCACTTTTAGTAAAGGCAACAGCAGAATAGACTTTTTTTCAGTTTGCTCCCTGCAACCTACAGCACAATCTTAAAACTGTGGCTTTTACATCCAGATAGTGTTTTCTCCTTAAATAGTGCATCACCCAGACTATAGCTGAACATATGTGCATCATTTTATACCAAATGTCAGTATGCAAAAAAAAAAAAAAAATCATTTCTTTTTTTTTTAATGGATATGTGCATCAAAAGTATACAAAATGGCACACTTTCAAAAGTGCTGTAAATTGTAGTGGGTTTTGCAAAAATATTCCTCTTTATCAGTGTTTTTTTTTTTTTTTTTTTTTTTTTTTTTTTTGAGGGGACACGTCCTTTGTGAACAATTTGAATCGTAGTTTAAAAGCATATGTATCTGTTTGTGTTTCAGATGGTCAAAGTAGCACTTCACTCAAAGCCAGGTGGTGACCAGATATTCCAGGAATATCACACAACGAGTGGTCTTTCTGATGGCACTAGAAGAAAGATGGTGAACACACTTGTAGCAGATATGGTGGAAGGCCATGGGTGAGTAAACAGCAAAGAATACATTAGATTATTTTATTTTGGTCAACATTTTATCCTGGCCACTTTTCTTGATATTACTTGTCTGGTTTTAATGAAGGAGGATCCCACCTGTGAATGTCCGCATTGCGTATGCCCTTGGAATAGTAACACTTTTCCCTCACTTGAAGGATTCAGATTCAGTAAATGGCTACGTAAGTGTTAGTGAATAAATATACATGTGTTGCTAGTACTCGTGTTTTGATTTATTCCAGCTTGAAAAAAGAATCTTTGCTTTATAGGAGCACTACTATGATCCTCAAAGTGGGTCAGGGTATTTGGCCTGGAGATTGAAAACAGTTCAGCGCAACTCAGCAAGTGAGGTGAAGAGTGGAAGTACATCCAAATACAATGGTGGCCCAAAGACCCATCGTGAGATACCTGTTTGTGGAGAGCAGTTATCTGGTGATGAATGCAAAGAGGCAATGTCCCTGATGAACCACTCAGCTGACAAAATGCTGGTTAAGGGCAAAATGAAAGCAACATTTAAGCACAGGCAAAAAACTTATTCATGATCCAGAGAAGTCTTCGGTCATCCTAGACCTCTTCCCTCGATTTCTTGATACGCCAGGCTTGGTAAAATTTGTACATTTTAAAATTCCATCACATTAAATTCATAGACATAATAACGGTTAAAACCTTAAAACCTTGTTGATTTCAGGTTGACCAGGATTTCACGCTGCTGTTTGGAGATGAAGTATCAGGCAAATTTCTTGCTAAGTGGCCAACAATATTCAAGCCTAAGATAATTGCAGACTGCAAAACCCTACCCTCTAATTCGCATGTGGATGATCTTCTTGCATTAGCACTCCAAGAATCTGATTATGGTAATATTCTCATTCATAATTTTTTTAATTGTGTGTAAATGTGTGAAATTAAATTGTTTGCTTTTTTTTTTAACTAGGATGGCACAGTGACCTGGCATCTATTCTGTTGCTTCTTCATCTCTTACCTCCAACATCAAAGGGCAAAAAAGTGGGAAAGATCAGTGCATCTGAAGCTGAGGACCGCCTGGTGAAGTTCATGAGAGTAAGTGTTATTTATTTATTTTTATTTTTATTTTAATATATTCAACACTAAAAAGGTTATCAGCAATTCAGTTAATGTTTCTTTTTGACAATTCTTTGAACGAGGACAGGTTTAGGAACGTATTAACTTGAAGAAAATAAGAAGTAAATGCTTACAACTCTTTTGTGTAAAAAAGTGATGTCAGGTTGTACATGTATCGGAGGAGGCATGTGCTCGTCATCATTCTAGTGTTGAAAGAGTGTGTGGGAGAGTCCCTAATGAGTGGATTGTGTAATTGGCATGACTAAATTGGAGGGGAAATTGAGAATAAAATTAATACTGTTTTTCTGTCTTTAATTTTCTTTTAGGTAGGAATGAGCATGGTGACGTTTCTTGAAAAAAGTGGATCAGCACAGCCGTATCTTCTTTGTGTTGGGGAAAAGAAGAACAGCGTCCACAACTACTACATCATCCTGGACCAGAAAGCAATTCCTTGTGAGGCCAAGACAGCTGTTGCAGCCTTTGATGAACTCTTCAAGGCACACTTTGTGTTTGCTGTGTCCTATGATGAAGCCTTGTACAACTTCTTCACATTCATCCAAACCACAGTGTATGCCGTTGATGTGGGTAAGGCTAAGGAGAGTCCAAGGGTCAAAGAAATTAGAGTAAGACTTCTTCGCCGTGACCTTTGAAAGAATTTTGTGTGCTGAACAATGTGGACCTGTTTTGTCTGCAGAGTACATCACAAAAACTGTTCATTGTTACTTCGCCATTTGAAGTTTGAGCATGGCTTGTATCCTGGACGTTCATTACGTTTAAAATGTGGAGAGCCTGGGTGCTCTTCTGTTTTTTGTACTTATTATGGTTTTAAGAAGCATTTGTTACGAGTACATGGGGAGCTTGTTTCTGATACATTTGACCATTTAGAAGTTCATGAGACAGATGGCAATGTTGAAGCTTGTAGTTCACACTCAGTAAATGTGGTGCATCCTGTCACAATCCAGCCCACTATTGAAAATAAGCACTTGTTGGATATGTGTAGCTCGGTTGTTGCTCAGGTGCAAGCATCTGGGGTTCCAGAAAGCACTGTGCAATGTTTGGTTGGTTCAATGGAGCAGCTTGTAAATGACATCCATGCACAGGCAAAGGAAGCTGCAATTAAATGTCTTTCTGTTGATTTACCTACACAGTCCCTTGATAAAGTTGAGGATTGTTTTGGTCAACTTGAAAATCCATTCTCATTCTTGAACACAGAAACTAAGAGGCGGAGGTACTTTGAGCAAAAGTGGAATATTGTGGAACCTGTAGAGCATGTTCTTGGTGTACGTTTTGACATACGTAAAGACAGAACAACAGGTTCATACAGCCAAGTTCCAGTCAATGATACATTTACATATATACCCATATTAGGAACTCTTAAGTCAATGTTTGTTAATAAGGAGCTATGCAAAAGTTTTCAGCATGTAAAATGTCAAGAAGAGGGTATCTATAAAGACATCAATGATGGGTCATACTTTAAAAAACATTGTTTATTTTCACAGCAAGAACATGCTCTTCAGATCCAGCTATATTACGATGACTTTGAAACAGCTAATCCATTAGGCTCAAAGAAGGGAATACACAAACTTGGTTGCATTTATTTCATTTTAAGAAACTTGCCACCCAAACTCAATTCTGTGTTGATGAATATTCATCTTGTTAGCCTCTTTCACTCAGAAGACTTGAAGAAATATGGGTTTGATCCAATTCTAAAGCCACTTGTTGATGATTTGAGAATTTTGGAGACTGAAGGAGTTCTGGTGCCGTTTTTAACTGCACCATTGAAAGGTTCTGTTATTCAGGTTACTGGTGATAATTTGGCATTACATGGTATATTTGGATTTGTAGAGTCTTTCAGTGCAGCTTATTCCTGCCGGTTTTGTTTAACTGATAAGACAGAATTGCAGTCAGTCTTCAGTGAAGACCATACGGGTTTGGTATTTCGTACAAAAGAACTTTATTTAGAACATTGTAATACCATTCTACAAAATTCATCTGTAGCATCAACATTTGGTGTCAAAAGGACATGTTTGCTCAATTCATTGCAGTTTTTTCATGTGTCTGATAATTACGCTGTAGATATAATGCATGATTTACTAGAAGGAGTTGCACAGTATGAGTTGAAGCTCACATTTCAGTACTTAGTAAAGAATTTCATAACTCTAAACAATTTATCTGAAAGGATTCATAGTTTCAATTATGGATACTTGGAAAGAAAAAATAGACCAAGCTTGTTAAAAATGGATGATGGTCGCAAAGATCTTGGACTCAATGCTATTCAAACATGGTGCCTTTTGCGCAACACTCCCTTAATATTTGGAGATTTAATTAACAGAAATGATTGCTATTGGAACTTGCTTCTCTATTTGATTCAGATTGTAAATATAGTATTTTCACCAATCATAACCAGTGGTATGACGTGCTACTTAAAGCATTTAATATCTGACCATCATAAATTGTTTAAGTCTTTATATCCAGAACAAAACCTAATTCCAAAGCATCATTTAATGATTCATTATCCAAGATGCATTAGGAGAATTGGACCACTCATACAAATGTGGTGCATGAGATTTGAAGGAAAGCACAACTTTTTTAAAAAATCTGTTAAAAACTTCAAAAAACATCACAAAATCACTTGCTAAGAAACATCAGAGTCAGCTGGCTTTTCACTGGGAAAATTTTGGTTTTAAAAAGATTTCAGTTTGGTCCAATTAAAAGCGTATTTATTGACAATTTACAGGGCAGCAAAATTTTAAGTGATGTATTAAATGTGTCTGGTTACGTCTCCACTACTTGCTGGGTGAAAGATTATGGAACAGAGTATCAGATTGGAATGTTTGTTTGCAGTGATGTCAAAAATGAAATGCCTGTCTTTAATAGGATTGTCAATATAATTGTGAAAAATGAACAAGCTTTTATTCTATCAACAAATGTCACTACAGTGTATTTTGATGACCACATGAATGCCTTCTGTATTGAAGAGATAACAGATATGTTCACAGTGATTTGTATTGATGCATTAAAGTACTACAGACCTTATGATGGCCAATTTTCCTATAACATGGATGACCGTATGTATATTGTACCTTACTGCAACTTTGTCATGTGAGTTCAGCACAACAGTGCAGTTCATAATTGTGATATATGAAGTGTTGACATTGTAATTAAAATGTTAAAGTACTTAGTTTTTGAGGGTTTTTTTGTTTAAAATCCAGAAATTTATGAAATACTAGAATGAAATAATTGTTTAAATTCTACTCTAGTGAAGTTTTTTTCTGTTTACTCTTGAAAGTGTTGAAAATTGAGTTAAAATTTTACACTAGCAGAGCTATTTTTTTAAACACTAACACCAGTGTAGAGTAAATTAAACTACAGACAGAGTAGAGTAGTGTTGATTTTTGACTATATGAAGAGTTAAATTTACTCCGATTTAGTGTTAAAATGGTAACACTAGTGTAAATGTTATTTTAACACTGGTGAGTGTGGACACATATGCACACTTTTCCAGTGTTAAATTTAACACTGTCAGTGTTAATTTGACACTAGCGATTTTGCTGTGTACAGTGAGGTATTTTCATGTTACTTTAATTATGTTTATTTGAACCCCCCCCCCCCCCCCCCCCCCCCCCACCCCCCCCCCCCCCCCCCCCCCCCCCCCCCCCCCCCGCGACCCTAATAGAGGACAAAGCAGAAGATAGTGGATGGATGAATACGTGGTCGGGCATGGTATTAGTCTCATCATTCACCACGCCATGCAGGTTACAGCTGAGTGTGTAAAACTATTAGTGAGCATCAGTCCTATCTGAGTTCTGTCTGACAATTTTTTTAAAGTGGTTAATAACATGTTTCAGTGACAACACATTGATTTATTTTTTATACAAACTGCAAACTGAGTTTCAATGCAGTAATTCACATGACATTTGGAGCAGACGTTCATATGAACTACAGAAATTCATTCCATTCCAGCAACCTCTTAATGAAGTCATGTATAATTCTTACATATACATATAAGCATCTTTAAGAAAAACTCTCATTCGCAAACACTTGATATTAGAAAAATATAAATGTATATATATATATATATATATATATATATATATATATATATATATATATAAAATGGCAGGATTGGATAATGATCAGGTTTTGATAATTCTACAGTGTGTCTACTAACTTGTGTTCTCTCATTTATATGTCGCTTTGGATAAAAGTATTTGCTAGATTTGCTTGACTTACTGTAAATATAAATGTAAATGTACGTATGTAAGAGGTGCCTAGGGCACCTGTCACCTGTTTTGTGTTTCGTCCCGTTCGTTTGAGTTAATTAACGTTCTGTGCCTATTAGTTTAGTTAATTAACTCCGTTTTGTTATTGGTTTGTCTTGTGCACGTGATCGGGTGTCTTTTTGTATTTATGTTCATTGTTTTTTGTCACCGGTGCTGGTCGTGTTTGATGTCACATAGTCTTTTATGTACCTCATGCTTTTTGGTGCACTGCACCTTTAAATAAATCTGTTCTCGCTACCTGCGTGCCTGGCTCCCTTCAGCGCGTTAATACGCCGGTTTTGCGCGTCCGATGTGCTTCCGCTTCTGCCCGAGCTAGACTACCGTGACAGTACGACCAGCCAAAGCAAATTTGGGGAGTCCAGAGCCCAGGTAAGCTTTTCTAAATTTTTCTTTGCGGGGGGCGTGTAGCCTCGTACTCGCGGCGCGTTCCGCTGTGTCCGCGAGTGCGCTGCTATGCGCAGTCCGCCGTCCCGGAGCCGTAAGGACGGCCCGAATTATGTAATGTCTATGTGGGATTATGATTCCGATGATGAATGGTTGTGGAGGTACGGGTATGCTGCGCTCTGCGCTGAGGAGGGCCTGGACTTGGTTCAGGTGTCCGATGACGAGGGCGAGTCGTACCTGTATGGGCATGTGCTGCCCATACGAACCCTCCGCAACTCTGAGGAGTTCTGGACGGACGCTCCGGTCCAGTTTGTTAAACCCCACGCGGCGAGATCCAGGCGCAGGGCGCGCCGACGCGGTGCTAAGACGCAGCGTGCGCGCGGTACGTGTGCTGCGGGGCAGTCACGTGACGCGCCCGCGCCGGACCGCGCTGTGCCTGGATCGCGCTGCAAGGGGGCAGTACCGGAGCCAACACTCGGGGGGGTAAATGTGGATCCGTGTCCCCCTGTCTCGTGTGTCCAGTCCGTCTTCCCCATGTCCGAAATGTCTGTGTATTTTTGTATTGCGGTGGGGGTGTACCTGTTTTGTGTGCAGGATGGCGAGCCCGAGGTGCCCGCCGAGGTCCTGCCAGCGTGCGTGCCCGCCGAGGTCCTGCCAGCGTGCGTGCCCGCCGAGGTCCTGCCAGCGTGCGTGCCCGCCGAGGTCCTGCCAGCGTGCGTGCCCGCCGAGGTCCTGCCAGCATGCGTGCCCGCCAAGGTCCTGCCAGCGTGCGTGCCCGCCGAGGTCCTGCCAGCGTGCGAATCCGCTGAGGTCCAGCCAGCATGCGTGCCCGCCGAGGTCCTACCAGCGCGTGTGCCCATCCCGAAGTCCGTGGGCGTCACGCCGCCCATCCCGAAGTCCGTGGGCGTCACGCCGCCCATCCCGAAGCCCAGGGGCGTCACGCCGCCCATCCCGAAGTCCGTGGGCGTCACGCCGCCCATCCCGAAGCCCAGGGGCGTCACGCCGCCCATCCCGAAGCCCAGGGGCGTCACGCCGCCCATCCCGAAGCCCAGGGGCGTCACGCCGCCCATCCCGAAGCCCAGGGGCGTCACGCCGCCCATCCCGAAGCCCAGGGGGCGTCACGCCGCCCAGCCCGAGGTCCAGGGGCGTCACGCCGTCCAGCCTGAGGTCCAGGGGCGTCACGCCGCCCAGCCCGAGGTCCAGGGGCGTCACGCCGCCCAGCCCGAGGTCCAGGGGCAGCACGCCGCCCAGCCCGAGGTCCAGGGGCAGCACGCCGCCCAGCCCGAGGTCCAGGGGCAGCACGCCGCCCAGCCCGAGGTCCAGGGGCAGCACGCCGCCCAGCCCAGCCCGAGGTCCAGGGGCCGCACGCCGCCCAGCCCGAGGTCCAGGGGCCGCACGCCGCCCAGCCCGAGGTCCAGGGGCCGCACGCCGCCCAGCCCGAGCAGCAGGGGCCGCACGCCGCACGCCCCGCCGCCAGGGGGCGTCCGCCTCGCCACGCCGCCACGGGGCGCCCGCCTCGCCCCGCCGCCAGGGGGCGTCCGCCGGACCACGCCGCCAGGGGGCGCCCGCCTCGCCACGCAGCCTGAGTGCGTGGCCATCTCCTCGCCCGATGTGGGCGTCCACCGGACCACGCTGCCAAAGGGCGTGGCCCACTCCTTGTCCACCGGACTTTGCAGCCAGAGGGCGTTCGGCACCCCGCTCAAGCCCCGCTCAAGGAGGGCGGAGGACCCCCCCCCCCCCCCCCCCCCCCCCCACCCCCCCCCCCCCCCCCCCCCCCCGGGACTGTTTTTTTTTTTCTCTTGGTCGCGTCCCCCCGTTGCGCGACCGCAGGGGCGGGGGTAATGTAAGAGGTGCCTAGGGCACCTGTCACCTGTTTTGTGTTTCGTCCCGTTCGTTTGAGTTAATTAACGTTCTGTGCCTATTAGTTTAGTTAATTAACTCCGTTTTGTTATTGGTTTGTCTTGTGCACGTGATCGGGTGTCTTTTTGTATTTATGTTCATTGTTTTTTGTCACCGGTGCTGGTCGTGTTTGATGTCAGTCTTTTATGTACCTCATGCTTTTTGGTGCACTGCACCTTTAAATAAATCTGTTCTCGCTACCTGCGTGCCTGGCTCCCTTCAGCGCGTTAATACGCCGGTTTTGCGCGTCCGATGCGCTTCCGCTTCTGCCCAAGGTAGACTACCGTGACAACGTACATCAATTAATTGATGCACCCTGGACACATCATTAGTGTTGTTTCCTTGGGTCACTGCAATGAGGCCGTGTCACCGCTATGTGGGAGCAGCGTCACGCGGTCCACGCTCCTCTATCACGGGCAATTCAGATCAGGTGTTAGAGTGTCTATATAAAGCGATGCTCTACGTCAGGGGTGCCTACACTTTTCTGGCCCGAGATCTACTTTTCCATTGGACAGGTCATCGAGATCTGCCGGGATCAAGCTTTATTTATAAGGCTTTTATATTGAAACCTGTTTACACACATCATGCTAGTATTGTCGAATCTGTTACAATTGAATTGTATCTGCCCAGCGCCCGAAGTGTTCTCCCCTGGATAGGCATGGGGACCCCCCCCCCATCCAGGGGAGAACACTTCGGGCGCTGGGCAGATACACCCAAGACAGGATGCCAATCTATCTCTGGGCACACGCTCACTCACACAAACACACTCTATATGGGCCATTTGGAGAACTCAATTGACCTTGATCCATGTTTTCTGGACTGTGGAAGGAAACCGGAGAACCCGGAGGAAAGCCACGTGGACACGGGGAGAACATGGAAACTCCACCCAGATTGGAATTCGAACCGGGAATCCCTAGCGTTGAGAGGAGAACATGCTAACCACCAAGCCACCGTGCTGCCCCCAAACAGAACATAAACATTAATAAAAGCAAATGGATTTAGTTTAAAATTGTAAAAAAAAAAATCATCAGCCCACTCTAAATGTGGTATTTTAATTCTTTTGGAGCGAAGTCCTTCATTCATTTTGTCAGTCAAATAAAGTACAAAAACACAAACAGAAACTATCTAATCTCTTTTTCCACCTCTTTTATAACAAATGTATCCTTATTAACAATAAAGAAAACAAAAAAGAAAGAATATAGATCAACTTAGAACAAAGAATCATTTTATTAACTTTGTTTTTTAGTTTGTAACAGAAACGAATGAAATCCTTATTTAAAGGATCTTAATACTGAAAAATGAAATTAAATAAAATCAATAAATAATAATAAATTCAAATTCATCAGCAACATTAATCCAAGAGCACAATTTATTAACACTTTAACCTACAAAACAAAAATAAATACAACAGTTTGTGCTGTTTTTTTAATTTATTTTTTATAAAAATGAGTAAGTCAGAACTAATGTCTCCAATGTGCCCATTTTGCAGCGCACAGCTTTTCTAAAGTAGCTTTCATAAAGCGGGATGATTGCTGGCTGTACGCGTCACGTTTTCGATTAAAAAACTCGAGTGGCTTATCAGCCTGATTGGGATGTAATGTCTTTAAGTGACGCCTTCATCTATTTGGCTTCACGCTGTCCGGTGCCATCATTTAAAGACACAGAAGACACAACGATGTTTCTTCGTTTCCCACCTTCGTTACAGTGAAACCAAGCGCCATATACACTTCAAAATATTAACTCGTTTAATATTTCCTGTTAAATATTTTTCCATGTTGTCTCTTGAGGGTTTGTTCAGTACACTTAATATCACTTACTCTGTGATATCTTGTTATGCGCCCCCCCCAGGCCCATAACACTATTTGAGAAGCACTGATCTACAGTGACCAGATTTCAGATTTCCTACCAGTGGCGGCTGGTGCAAAAAAAAATAAGGGGGGGCACAAGCACAAAAAAAATTAAAACAAACAAAGAACAAATCTTCAAAAATAGCTTTATTTAAACATGATATAAATGATTTATATTTCACATCCAGCTAGCCAACTCCCTTTGTCGTAAGAGGAGCTGGAAAAGGCCCGGGTGTAAGTCCAATCACTGGCCTGCAGCTGTATTCAATCACACGATGCCTAAATAAAATTTGGGAGCCATTACATGTATTTATTTATTCTTTTAATAAATTCTAACTTGTCTAACATAACACATTAACTATTTTGCAGTTCATGATTTATTCAGTTTAATATCTGAACAATTTTAAGTGGGGGCGGCGCCCCCTATGGACCAGCCGCCACTGCTTCCTACTCTTTTCTTGCGCAACTTTTCCACATTTACATTTAGTCATTTAGCAGATGTTTTTATCCAACGCGACTTACAAATGAGAACATTACAAGTCAGAATTTATGCAGAAAATCAACTACACTATAAAATCATCAAAACTGACTGTTATTTGATGCTGCGCCCCTAACCCTTTTTTTTTTTACAACAGGTATTTGTTAAAAAGATGCGTCTTCACTTCCGTTGTTTCATTTCCACTCCCTCTTTCTTTTGCTTTGGTTTCTCTGTGTTATCACTCCTTTCATACTATATCAACAGCATCGGCCCACCGAGAAAATGCAGATGGCCAGTCCAGCTTTGGAGATCAGTGATGTTCTGTGATGCAGATGTGTTGAACTCATTCAAACCAATGGCCTGTACACTTCCTACTGATTGGTGACTTGACTGATTGGAACATATGTACTAAGTATGTATGTATATGTTACCAGTTGTACAAACTCTGTAACCCTCTTCTCATTGGCCATGAACTGGATTGTAAAGTCTGCTGAGGTGGAATGCAGAGGACCAAAGTCAAGATCTGGGATATGGCAGCCCCCTATAAGAGCCTTCCATATAAGAGCCATATAAGAGCCTTCATGGATGACCTAACAGTGACATCATCATCTGTTAAAGGGTGCAGATGTCTACTTCAGGGGCTTGAAAGGCTCATCTCCTGTGCAAGGATGAGCTTCAAGCCTGCTAAGTCCAGGTCTCTGGTCCTAAGGAAGGGCAAAGTGTCTGACAGGTTCCACTTCGTTCTGGGAGAAACAACAATCCCATCAGTCACTGAGAAGCCTGTCAGAAGCTTGGGCAAGATCTTTGACAACTCCCTAAAGGACTCAGCTGCCATCCAGCAAACCAAGATGAACTGTCCACCTGGCTTACAGTGATTGACAGATCTGGCTTACCTCGTAAATTCAAAGCCTGGATCAACCAGTACGGTGTCCTGCCGAGAATACTCTGGCCTCTATTAGTCTATGAAGTGGCGATAACAACTGTAGAAGCTCTAGTGAAGTCCATCAACCAGTGCCTGAGGAGGTGGCTGGGACTTCCTCAGTCCTTGAGCAGCATCGCCTTGTATGGCCATTCCAACAAGCAGCACCTACCCTTCAGTGGACTAACGAAGAAGTTCAAAGTCACCCATTCCAGAGAGGTGCTGTTATATAGGGACTCCAGAGACAGAAATGTCGCTGCAGCAGGCATCCTCGTGAAAACTGGTAGGACGTGGCAAGCACAGGAGGCCATCAATAGAGCAGAGGCACGAATAAGGCATAAAATGTTAGTGGCCTCGTTGGCTTCAGGAAGGGCAGGGCTTGGTACCTGTGCAAGGCCACGGTACGATCTAGCCCATGGAAAGGAAAAGCGCAGGCTGATACAGGACGAGATACGTGCGGAGGTGGAGGAAAAACGCTGCAGCAAGACAGCCGGAATGGCCAAACAAGGAGCACGGACCAAGTGGGAACATACAGAGTCCCGTAAAATCACCTGGTCTGAGCTCTGAAGAGCAGAACCATCACGCATCAAATTTCTCGTCCAATCAGTGTACAACATCCTCCCAAGCCCGGCCAATCTGCACACCTGGGCAATGGTAGAAACTCCTGAGTGCAAGCTGTGCCAGAAGAGGGGAACCCTTGAGCACATTCTAAGCTGTTGCCCCAGAGCACTAGGGGAAGAGCGGTACCGCTGGCGCCACGACCAAGTGTTGAAAGCTCTGGCAGACTCCATTGGCACAGCAATCCAGCACAGCAAGACCCAGGCTGCCCCAAAACAATTAATATCCTTCATCAGAGTAGGGCAGAAGGCACTACCAACTGAAGACGGTAGGGGGACTCCTTACCTCTGCCTGTGACTGGCAGCTTCAAGTTGACCTCGGAAGGCAGCTCAAGTTCCCAAAGAACATCTCAACCACATCTCTCCACCCAGACATGGTACTGACTTCGGAGTCCACCAAACAAGTGGTTATTCTGGAACTAACTGTCCCCTGGGAAGACCGAATTGAGGAGGAACACGAGCGTAAGAGGGCCAAGTATGCAGAGCTCAGCACAGACTGCCGGAGCAATGGCTGGAAAACCCGCTGCGAACGGGTCGAGGTTGGGTGCAAAGGCTTCGCTGGCCATTCACTGCTGCGAACCCTCAAACTCATTGGAGTGAGAGGACTGCATTTAAAAAGAGCCATCAAGAACATTCATTGAGACCGCAGAGAGGGCCTCACGATGGCTGTGGATACGATTTGTAATATGTGTAATACGACACTTGGACACAAGCTTGGATTGATCACCCCCGGCTGGGTCGCCCAGGTGAGGGTGTATGAAGATCAAAGACCCGAAACACCCTAAGACCCTGGGTTCTTCACTAATGATGTGTCCAAGTAGCACCAAGAGGTGTATTATATTCTAAGGACATTTTTTCTTGGCATATCAGTTTGGGTTTCTGACTCATAGTTCCAGGAAATCTTTCTAAAGCCATAAAGGTTCAGCTGACGTATAAAACTGCTGAACTTGGTGGATTTAAATGAACATTTCAACTTGTGCAACTTTTTGTTATAGCATATCATGGCTTCAAAATCCTGTTGAATAATTAGGATTCCTTTTCCACTAGAATCCCAGCGTATGGCCTCCATCTCGTTCACCAGTTGCCACAGTTTGGCAGGAAAGTTGCTCATGTTTATCTGGAGGATGAAGTCAGATTCAAGCTTTTCCATAATAAAAGGTTGATTATTCCAAATTATATACCTACATGGAAACAAGAACAAAAAGAAAAATGAGCAATCATCGTATTTTAATTCATTTACATTTCGTCATTTATTGGATGCTTTTATCCAAAGTGACTTACAAATAAGAGAACACAAGCCAGTAGCTTAGCAGACAGTAACCCATTGTTCTGCTGTGTGTAATAGAGTAGTGATGATACCAGAATTTAACTTGGATAGTGATACTAATTGCTTATTGCAGTAACTTAATCTGAAAACAATACTTTTTATATACAATATATGGACAAAAGTTAATCTGGGGGTGAAATGTTTCTGTAAGTCTCTTCGTGTGTAGATTTTCTTTACAAGTCGTAAAAATGCTGCTTTTAGCAAAAGTTTTCTTGAATAATTTACTACGTGTAACAGTGACTTGCATGAGCTTCTATACTCTATATTCACTATAATATTTTATATTCACTTTATGAAGTGACTTTTTATGATAATATAGGAAATGTTTAAAACACAGTAACATTAATGAATACATCATAACAATTATTCACTAGTATTGACACATTTAGTTTAGAGATTATGTCTGTTTTTGCTGGTGATTGCTTCATGTTTTGTATAGATTTGAGAGTATACCTGAGCTAGTTTTTGCCTTATTTTTTAATTGGTTTAGAGACTATACCTTAGCTGGTAATTGTGTTATGATTTATGTTTTGTTATATTAGTTATTGTAGCGTTTTACAGCAGAATATTGTGATATGTTTGTAATATTAGTATATAATACAACATCCGTGTACTGGCTCATAAGCCACTGTCCTGCTGTTTGTTTCCTAAAAACATTGCTATCTGTAACTAAACTGTTTACTAACCTTTAGGTTTTAATCAGCTTCTGTGTAAATACATAAATAAATCATTTAAACAAATACTTAACACATTGTGTCTGCTGCTGTCTGATTGTGTACACTTCACAAAATGCAACTAAGGTAACTATTGTAACCATGGTTACAATGGTTACTCTGGATACTATTTTTTTTTATAAATTGTTCAGCTACTCTGCGTCACAGTTATTTGCATGGGCTTATATACTCCTATATTGTTTATGAAGTAACTGTTTATATGACAATTTAAGAAATGATTAAAACACAGTAACATTAATGAATTCAATATTTGTTTTGTATCTTGATGTGTTGTTCATGAAATAGAGTTTTTTTTAGGTTTTAATCAGCTTCTGTTTAAAAACATTATTGATCATAAATCATTTAAACTTAAGTGAAATATCAAAGAGAAATCTCACCTTGCTTCCAAAAATACACTTGACATAGTGTATCTGCTGCTGTTTGGTTGTGTACACTTTAGCAAATGCTATGGTTACTTTTGTTACTATGGTTACTATTGTTATTTTGGTTGCTATGGTTATGTAGTGTTCAGCTACTCAGTGTCACAGTGACTTACATGGGCTTCTATACTTGTATTTTGTTTATGAAGTGTTTATATGACAATTTAGGAAATATTTAAAACACAGTACCATTAATAAATACAACAGAACGATTATTCACTAGTATTCACATATTTAGTTTAGAGATTATGTCTGAGCTGGTTATTGCTTTATGTTTAGTTTACTTTAGAGACTATATTTGAGCTGGTTATTGCGTTATGCTTTATGTTTTGTTATATTAGGTATTGTACTGTTTTACAGCAGAATATTTTGATATGTTTGTAGTATTAGTATATAATACAACAACAGTGCACTGGTTCATAAGCCACTCTCCTGCAGTGTGTTTCATAAAAACGCTGCTGTTTGTAATTAAACTGTTTACTAATCTTTAGGTTTTAATCAGCTTCTGTTTAAATACATTATTGATCATAAATCATTTAAACTTAAGCGAAATATCAAAGAGAAATCTCACCTTGCTTACAAAATACGCTTGAATGTAACATAGCATGTCTGCTGCTGTTTGGTTGTGTACACTTCACCAAATGCTACTATGGTAACTATTGTTGCTATGGTAATCATGGTTATTTTGGATACTATTTTTATGAAATGTTCAGCTATTCAGTGTCACAGTGATTACATAGGCTTCTATGCTTCTAAATTGGTTATGAAGTGACTGTTTATATGACAATGTAAGAAATGATGAAAACACAGTAACGTTAATAAATTCAATATTTGTTTTGTATCCTGATGTGTTGTATATTAAATAGAGAAAAGTATTAATGTAGAAAAAATAAGCTAATATCTGATCAAATAATAAAGGTGATTAATGAATGTAATTTTGGGGGTAAAATCCTTTCAGCTGTAAAAGGAGGGATTGTTTCATTGCAGCAATCAGACAATAAAATTATCAGTGTTACATGTTGATATTTATTCATTCATTATCTTCCGCTTTATCCTCTATTAGGGTCGCAGTGGGGTTCCCCATGCCCATCCAGGGGAGAACGTCTCAGGCGCCGGGCAGACACACCCAGGACAGGGCGCCAACTTATCGCTGGGCACACTCACTCACACAAACATACTCTACATGGGGCAATTTGGAGAACTCAATTTACTTGATCCATGTTTTTGGACTGTGGGAGGAAACCGGAGAACCCGGAGGAAACCCACACGGACACGGGGAGAACATGGAAACTCCACCCTGATGGGGATTCGAACCGGGAATCCCAAACGTTGAGAGGCGAACGTGCTAACCACTAACCCAACGTGCCGCCCATGTTGATATTAATAAACACATTTTTGTTTAGAGACTATACCTGAGCTGATTATTGACTTATGTTTGTTTAGTTTAGAGACTATACCTGAGCTGGTTATTGCCTCATGCTTTAGTTTAGAGATTATACCTGAGATCGTTATTGCCTTTTTTAAAATTAGTTTAGAGACTATACCTCAGTTGATTTTTGCTTTATATTTTGTTATTTTAGTTATTCCACCGTTTTACATCAGAATATCGTGATGTGTTTTGTAGTATTAGTATATAAAACAACACCAGTGTATTGGTACATAATCCACTGTCCTGCTGTGTGTTTCCTAAAAACACTGATGTAATTTGTTTTCTAAAAACTGTTTTCTAACCTTTAGGCATTAATCAGCTTCTATTTAAATACATTTTTGATCATAAAAAAATTTAAACTTAAGTAAACAACTGCATAACTTAAACTTAAGTAACTGTGTAACAGTTTCTTTCCTCAGGCAATCAGACTCTTAAACAATTTCACCAGCACTGTTACCTATCCACTAAATGTTAACTGTTGAAAATCATTACTTGAATGTTTATTGTTCACTACTTGAAATGTTTATTGTTCATTACTTGAATGTTTACTGTTCATTACTTGAAGTATATTGTTCATTACTTGAATGTTTATTGTTTACTGTACTGTGTATCGTCCTGTATTTATTGTAATTAATTTTTTCCCTTGTGTTTGCACATGTGCACTTTGTGTTTTGTGTGGTGGCTGTTATATGTAGCACCTTGTTCCTGGGGAATGCTGTCTTGTTCCACATACAGTATATTGCACTGTGCTTTATATTGTGGAATGACAAATAAAATACTTGAATACTTGAATAAAATGTAAAAGAGAAATGCACTTGGACTTAACACAGTGTGACTGCTGCTGTTTGATTGTGTACACTATCAAATGCTACTATGGTTACTATGATTACTTTGGATACTATGTTCATGAAGTGTTCAGCTACTTAGTGTCACATTGACTTAAATGGGCTTCTATACTTCTATTTTGTTTATGAAGTGTTTATATGACAATGAAGGAAATGTTAAAAACACAGCAACATTAATAAATACAACATAACAATAATGCACTATTATTCACATATTTAGTTTAGAGATTATGTCTTTGCTGGATATTGCTTTATATTTTGTCTAGTTTAAAGACTATACATGAGTTGGTTATTGCTTCCTGTTTTGTTTAGATTTGAGACTATAGATTTGAGACTAGCTATATATTGCCTGCCCAGCGATGGATTGGCGCCCTGTCCTGGGTCTATCTGCCCAGCGCCCGAGACGTTCTCCCCTGGATGGGCATGGGGAACCCCACCGCGACCCAAATAGAGGATAAAGCGGGAGATAATGAATGAATATATATTGCCTTATTTTTTAATTGGTTTAGAGACTATACCTGAGCTGGTCATTGCATTATGGTTTATGTTTTGTTATATTAGGTATTGTACCGTTTCACGGCAGAATATCGTGATATGTTTGTAGTATTAGTATATACTGTTGGAATTTATTGAACGTAAAAATACATGAATTGAATTATTTGAAAGGTTTGGTCAACTTTGGAATGCTTTTACCTTTGTTATGATATTTTTTTAATTTACGATATGTAAATAACTGCTGAATGGCAGAGGGAATGACCAGGTGGGGGTTGAGTGTGTGAAAATTGTAGGAATGACCACTTGTGGAATAAGCGTGAGAAGGAGTCAGAAAGTCTGGTCGCAGGGTGACCTGTGAAAATATAGATTTAGGGGGCAAGTAACATTTGTTAAATGTATAATTGGGACTGGGGGCTCAGAAAATCCCACCATATTTGGAAGGTCCAGTCACACTCACCCACACAGAAGAAGGACAGCCCACCTAAGGGTTATATTCCAAAGCAGCATCTTTGAGACCTCAGAGCTCTCTCATCAATCGTGGTTGCCCGCCATTGATGATTTTTCCTGCACACTTGTTTGTCTGCAGTCATGGCCAAAAGTTTTGAGAATGATACAAATATTAATTTTTACAAAGTCTACTGCTTCAGTATTTATAATGGCAATTTGCATATACTCCAGAATCTTATATAGAGTGATCAGCTTAACAGCAATTAATTGCAAAGTCAATATTTGCCTAGAAAATGAACTTAATCCCCCAAAACACATTTCAACTTCATTGCAGCCATGCCTTAAAAGGAGCAGCTAACATCGTTTCAGTGATTGCTCCATTAACACAGGTGTGGGTGTTGATGAGGACAGGGCTGGAGATAAATCTGTCATGATTAAGTAAGAATGACACCACTGGACACTTTAAAAGGAGGCTGGTGCGTGGCATCATTGTTTCTCTTCTGTTAACCATGGTTATCTCTAAAGAAACACATGCAGTCATCATTGCACTGCACAAAAATGGCCTACCAGGGAAGATCGTATCGCAGCTAGAAAGATTGTACCTCTGTCAACAATCTATCTCATGACCAAGAACTTCAAGGAGAGAGGTTCCATTGTTGCCAAAAAGGATCCAGGGCACCCAAGAAAGACCAGCAAGCGCCGGGACCGTCTCTTAAAAGTGTGCCAGATGGCAGCAATCAGCTAATAATGGACAATCAGCTATTCAGGTGTATAAAGAACCTTTTAAGCAAAACAATACAGTCGTGATAACCATTACATTACAGAAACCTCAGGCCAGGTTGAGCTTGATTAAAATGGTTTAAAATTATTTGTAGAGCAAATAATAATTAGTAAAGAAGAGAGACCACTGTCATCCTCTTTAACAAGCGCATTGTTTCTGCCCAGTTTCGAACTAGGGACCTTTCCCATGTTAGGCGAACGAGATAACCACTACACTACAGAAGCTGCATGTGCGAGTGGATTTGCTTTAAATGTTTCACAATTATTTGTAAAGAAAATGTACTTAAACGGCATTTTTTTGTATCATCAAGTTCAGATGCAAAATCGTGTATAAGGTGAAAACACACATTGACAAAGGGCATTCATTTTTATTCACTTATAATTATTTACTTATCTTTTAAATACAACAAAAGCAGTGCCAATAACGCCGGATGTCTTAAAACGCTGTGTTTCTACCTGCTTTCGAACCGGGGACCTTTCACGTGTGTTTTACTGACCTCTTTTGTGAAATCTGAGCCATTGTACAAGTTATTTTCCAAAAATCAGGTGAGAATGCCCAGGACAGGGCGCCAATCCATGGCTGGGCTCGTTTTTATTCACTTAAATTATTTACTTATCTTTTAAATACAACAAAAGCAGTGCCAATCAGGCCGGTTGTCTTAAAAAGCTGTGTTTCTATCCGCTTTCGAACCGGGGACCTTTCACGTGTGAGGCAAATGTGATAACCACTTCGCTACGGAAACTGCATTTAGGGATGGATTTGCTTTCAATCTTTCACAATTATTTGCATTCGTTTTTATTCTTTTAATTATTTAATTATCTTTAAAATCCAACAAAAGCAGTGCCAATCAGGCCGGATGTCTTAAAAGGAATTGTTTCCGCCCGGGGACTGTTCGCGTGTGAGGCGAATGTGATAACCACTACACTACGGAAACTGCATATTGGGGTGGATTTTCTTTAAATGTTTCACAATTATTCGTAAAGAAAATGTACTTAAACGGCATTTTTTATTTTGTAATAAAGTTCAGTTGTTGCAAAATCGTGTTTAAGGTGAAAACACACGTTGCACTCGTGCAGGATTTGAATCCAGGACCGCTCTCACCCAAAGCTTATTTCTATGGAAACTTTTTCCAGGTTCTTAAGATGGAAATGGTTTTAAAGTCTATACTAACTGATGGAGTTAGTTTTACTTTATTATGCACATGTCTATGTTGCTTTAGAAATCTACATGTTAATGAACACACACTCACACATCTAAACAGCATAAAGAAATAATCAAAGTTTTACTGACCTCTTTTGTGAAATCTGAGCCATTGTACAAGTTATTTTCCAAAAATCAGGGGAGAATGCAAAATTCAAACTGCAGCGCTGCTACTGTGACTTCTCCTCAGGAAACAATGAACTCACTTTCTCTCTCTGTAAAAAGCACAGGGATTTCTTTATAGGCCCCTCCTATTCAGCTTAGATTGGAGGGACCTGTCCCACACCAGAACAATGATTTTCAAACTTTTAAAGAGTTTTAAGAAATGATATTTGAATAAATTAACAAAAAAGCCAAAAATCAAGGAATGAATATGAACAAATAATTTAAAAGAATCCATAGAACAACATTTCACATACAGAGAGGTTAACTGAATTTATTTTTGATTAACTTTTCTCATTGTGATAAAATGTACTCTGTTAAAGGACCTGTAACTATTTCTGTGCCAGATGGCAGCAATCAGCTGATAATGGAACATCAGCTATTCAGGTGTATAAAGAACCTTTTAAGCAAAACAATACAGTCGTGATAACCATTACATTACAGAAACCTCAGGCCAGGTTGAGATTGATTAAAACGGTTTAAAATTATTTGTACAGCAAATAATAATTAGTAATGAAGATAGACCAAAGCCATCCATTTTAACAAGTGCATTGTTTCTGCCCGGTTTCGAACCAGGGACCTTTCGCGTGTTAGGCGAACGTGATAACCACTACACTACAGAAACTGTATGTGGGGGTGGATTAGCTTTCAATGTTTCACAATTATTTGCATTCGTTTTTATTCTTTTAATTATTTAATTATCTTTTAAATCCAACAAAAGCAGTGCCAATCAGGCCGGATGTCTTAAAAGGAATTGTTTCCGCCCGGTTTCGAACCAGGGACCTTTCGCGTGTGAGGCGAACGTGATAACCACTACACTACGGAAACTGCATTTGGGGATGGATTTGCTTTCAATCTTTCACAATTATTTGCATTCGTTTTTATTCTTTTAATTATTTAATTATCTTTAAAATCCAACAAAAGCAGTGCCACTCAGGCCGGATGTCTTAAAAAGCAGTGTTTCCTCACGGTTTCGAACCGGGGACCTTTCGCGTGTGAGGCGAACGTGATAACCACTACACTACGGAAACTGCATATGGGGGTGGATTTGCTTTAAATGTTTCACAATTATTCGTAAAGAAAATGTACTTAAACTGCATTTTTTATTTTGTAATAAAGTTCAGATGCAAAATCGTGTTTAAGGTGAAAACACACGTTGCGCTCGTGCAGGAGTTGAACCCAGGACCGCTCGCACCCAAAGCTAGAATTATACCCTTAGAAGAATGAGCCTACAACTTTGCCCCTACACTACAGACACCAAAAGACAAAGGGCATTCGTTTTTATTCATTTTTAATTATTTACTTATCTTTTAAATACAACAAAAGCAGTGCCAATCACGCCGGTTGTCTTAAAAAGCTGTGTTTCTACCCGCTTTCGAACCGGGGACCTTTCACGTGTGAGGCGAACGTGATAACCACTACACTACAGAAAGGGCCGAACAGGGTTGGTCTGCTTTTAATGATCTATAATTATTTGTGAAGCAAATATACTTTACATTAACATTTTTCTTATTTAAAGAGTTCTAAATTTGCTGATTAAGAAGAAAATACAGTCAAGTTTACTTTGGGAAGTTTACAGCAGAGGCTGTGAGGAGTTGTTCTCCACATTGTTTCTGCCCGGTTTCGAACCAAGGAACTTTCGCGTGTTAGGCGAACGTGATAACCACTACACTACAGAAAAAAATGTATGTTAGTTTTGTAGGATTAGCTTTCAATGTTTCACAATTAATTTTGCTGATTCGTTTTTAATTTTTTATTATTTAATTATCTTTTAAATCCAACAAAAGCAGTGCCAATCAGGCCGGATGTCTTAAAAGGAATTGTTTCCGCCCGGTTTCGAACCAGCGACCTTTCGCGTGTGGGGCGAACGTGATAACCACTACACTACGGAAACTGCATTTGGGGATGGATTTGCTTTCAATCTTTCACAATTATTTGCATTCGTTTTTATTCTTTTAATTATTTAATTATCTTTAAAATCCAACAAAAGCAGTGCCACTCAGGCCGGATGTCCTAAAAAGCAGTGTGTCCGCACGGTTTCGAACCGGGGACCTTTCGCATTTGAGGCGAACGTGATAACCACTACACTACGGAAACTGCATATGGCGGTGGATTTGCTTTAAATGTTTCACAATTATTCGTAAAGAAAATGTACTTAAACTGCATTTTTTATTTTGTAATAAAGTTCAGATGCAAAATCGTGTTTAAGGTGAAAACACACGTTGCGCTCGTGCAGGAGTTGAACCCAGGACCGCTCGCACCCAAAGCTAGAATTACACCCCTAGACCAATGAGCCTACAACTCTAACCCTACACTACAGACACCAAAAGACAAAGGGCATTCGTTTTTATTCATTTATAATTATTTACTTATCTTTTAAATACAACAAAAGCAGTGCCAATCACGCCGGTTGTCTTAAAAAGCTGTGTTTCTACCCGCTTTCGAACCGGGGACCTTTCACGTGTGAGGCGAACGTGATAACCACTACACTACAGAAAGGGCAGAACAGGGCTGGTCTGCTTTTAATGATCTATAATTATTTGTGAAGCAAATATACTTTACATTAACATTTTTCTTATTTAAAGAGTTCTAAATTTGCTGATTAAGAAGAAAATACAGTCAAGTTTACTTTGGGAAGTTTACGGCAGAGGCTGTGAGGAGTTGTTCTCCACATTGTTCCACTGCAAGAACTGAAGGATTACTTACATTACATTTATCTCTATGGAAACTTTTTCCAGGTTCTTAAAGATGGAAATGGTTTTAAAGTCTATACTAACTGATGGAGTTAGTTTTACATTATTAAACACATGTCTATGTTGCTTTAGAAATCTACATGTTAATGAACACACACTCACACATCTAAACAGCATAAAGAAATAATCAAAGTTTTACTGACCTCTTTTGTGAAATCTGAGCCATTGTACAAGTTATTTTCCAAAAATCAGGTGAGAATGCAAAATGAAAACTGCAGAGCTGCTACTGTGACTTCTCCTCAGGAAACAATGAACTCACTTTCTCTCTCTGTACAAAGCACAGGGATTTCTTTATAGGCCCCTCCTATTCAGCTTAGATGGGAGGGACCTGTCCCACACCAGAACAATGAATTTCAAACTTTTAAAGAGCTTTAAGAAATGATATTTGAATAAATTAACAAAAAAGCCAAAAATCAAGGAATGAATATGAACAAATAATTTAAAAGAATCCATAGAACAACATTTCACATACAGAGAGGTTAACTGAATTTATTTTTGATTAACTTTTCTCATTGTGATAAAATGTACTCTGTTAAAGGACCTGTAACTATTTCTGTGCCAGATGGCAGCAATCAGCTGATAATGGAACATCAGCTATTCAGGTGTATAAAGAACCTTTTAAGCAAAAAAATACAGTCGTGATAACCATTACATTACAGAAACCTCAGGCCAGGTTGAGATTGATTAAAACGGTTTAAAATTATTTGTACAGCAAATAATAATTAGTAACGAAGATAGACCAAAGCCATCCATTTTAAAAAGAGCATTGTTTCTGCCCGGTTTCGAACCAGGGACCTTTCGCGTGTTAGGTGAACGTGATAACCACTACACTACAGAAACTGTATGTGGGGGTGGATTAGCTTTCAATGTTTCACAATTATTTGCATTCGTTTTTATTCTTTTAATTATTTAATTATCTTTTAAATCCAACAAAAGCAGTGCCAATGAGGCCGGATGTCTTAAAAGGAATTGTTTCCGCCCGGTTTCGAACCAGGGACCTTTCGCGTGTGAGGCAAACGTGATAACCACTACACTACGGAAACTGCATTCGGGGGTGGATTTGCTTTCAATCTTTCTCAATTATTTGCATTCGTTTTTATTCTTTTAATTATTTAATTATCTTTAAAATCCAACAAAAGCAGTGCCACTCCGGCCGGATGTCTTAAAAAGCAGTGTTTCCGCACGGTTTCGAACCGGGGACCTTTCGCGTGTGAGGCGAACGTGATAACCACTACACTAC